>BHEV01049490.1:0-19950 GCA_004319985.1 Emydocephalus ijimae | reverse complement strand
CGCCTGGCCAATCAGAAATCCCCGCGTTTTGGCCAATCAAAACGCGGGGATTTCGAGTATGCAAACTAAGGACAGAACACTAAGAATATTCATGGTTTTTAATTTTGTTTTAATGACCATCGCACTATTCATTTTTCTCCTGTATAGTAAAAAGCTTGTTCATTTCATCTTTCAGCTGCTAAAATCATGTTTATTTCAAAAAAGCGTTCATTATAATTTTACTAAATACATTATTCTAATTTATTTTAGTCATTTTCTTATTGATTTCTGAGTGTTCTACTATATTTAATTAAATTGTAAAGCCTTTTACTATGCATCAGAGTGATCCAAATGTTCTAACGCATCCTGACTGTAAGAATAAAATGAACACATTACTCCTGAAAGCAATGAATAAATAATGCATGAATATCTACTATTTAGTATTAAATATCAAGGCACAACCAGCAGCCTAATCTAAGTTGGAAAACTTATTTGAATATAAGAACAGGAATACACAGAATGCAAACAAGCCTCCATCATCAACACATGATATTAGCTGTCAGTTAGAAATGGGGAAAAAAATCCATTTAAAAAAAAAATCTGCAGCCCTGTCAAAGAAACACAATGGGTTTGTGATCTGACTATATACATTTTAAACAACCATGCCTGAATGCCCAATAATGGTAACCTATCTTTTAAACCTATGTTTCATAGAATAGAATAGAATAGAATAGAATAGAATAGAATAGAATAGAATAGAATAGAATAGAATAGAATAGAATAGAATTACTAGCCATATTTGTTCTTGTCCCAGGGAGAGATAATAACATGAATTGTTATTTTGCCATCAGTGACAATCAATCAATCAAATAAGTTAGAGAAATCAGTTCTATATAAATATTAACCAAGGTTGTACATCCATCCACACATATACAGAGCCATCATACTATTCATGTAAGAAATAAGCAGTATTATCCATGCTGCAGAAGAATACGAAATGACCAATATTTAAACATGTAAAGGAAAACAAAGAAAATGGAATACAACTTGCATTGCATTTGTGTCAGAAGCACTGAGGTGAAACGATTAGCGAGTGGCATCGCCATTGCTCTGGGGATGCTCTATTGGGATGTTCTTTTATGTCTCCATCAGGAGCTGGAGTGAAGGACAGGAACTTATCAGGGTTATTTCTTATCTAGCCAACATCCTAACCATGCGAGCCACCATGCTCCAAGGTATAAGATCATTTTACACCCTTTAATGCATCTCTCCTTATCCTTCTATCCTTGAAAGTCATCTTTGCTTTCACGGTGTCTATCCATCTCTTCATATGCAATACATCTTTTGAACTTTAAACTTCTTCTCTCTCTTTTGACTAGTCAAAATGTTTTCCCCTCTACTGACTGCCCATTTTTGTATTCAGTCCACATTCATTCCCCACTTTTCCTCTGTCAAAGACACATTTGCAGTTTTTACAAATTACTTCAAGTCTTCTTCATATATATTGAATTCCAATGTAACAGCAGCATGAAGCATACTTTAATACATATCTATTGTTACCTCTTTTGACAAACTGTCATTTCTTGTAACAAATGATATACTAAGCATTTCTGTTTGATTTGGTGGTAGCAGTGCCTGAGATAGAAGTTCCATACAGAGAGTTGTAAGGAAAGCCGAGAAAATTATAGGAAACTGATTTTTCATTATTCAGGACACTGCTTTATAAGCACTATGTGCTTAGAGCTTGAAAGTATTGTTACAAACCCCATACACCCACTTTATGGTCTGTTCCTGTTGCTCCCCTCTGGGAGGAAGTTACAAAACATTTCTATCAGGATGTACATGTATACATCCAAACTAGACTGTGTTGTTTCTCGTGCCATATAATATATATGGGTATGTGAGTATATGCATAATATGTGTGTGTGTTTTTGTTTGGTTGGTTGTTTGGTTGTCATGTCTATGGAGATCCTTAGTCATCCATGGCATGGTTCCAAAGGTGCTTTTTTCAAGAGGCAATTGGACTTTCTGGTTTTTCTTTGAAGATGTTTCACTTCTTATCCAAGAAGTTTCTTCAGCTCTGACTGGATGGTGGGAATGGAAGGATTAATACATTTATAAATAATTCCATTCCCCATCATCCAGTCAGAGCTGAAGAAGCTTCTTGGATAAGAAATGAAATGTCTTCAAAGAAAAATCAGAAAGTCTAGTTGCTTCTTGAAAAAAGTTTGTCATTTTTATATAGTGTATATTGGAGCTGTATATTGGAGCTTTTGAGAGCTGTATATGCAATAAAATTTCATTTTAATGTGTATGCCGATTAGTGTACATTTAAAGTGAGAATAAAGTTATTCTATTTTATTCTGTTCTGTTCTATTCTGTTTCTATTTTTCCCAGTTTCAGTGAACATTTTACCAAAATGCACACATTTCTCTATTTTCTTTAGGTTTTTTAAATGTGTTTATCTCTTGCTATTACTCACTCTATTTTCCCTGCTAAACACATATACATAAATGTTCAGATCCATTGGGTTCTTAGCCAAGAGCACAGCATCACCTGCACAGAAAAGTAAATATACATTCACATCCCTCATCAATACATCTATACAAGTATTTATTTACCTTTCTTTAATTATATTTTAAAAAGCCAAGGAAAACTCACACAGCTTCCTGCTCAGGGTTGAACCATATACTAAGCATTTCATTTTATTCTTGTTTGTTCTGTATTTACACCACATATAGCTGTTATCAGATTCAACAGTAAACTTCAGCATATTTGTGCAAAACATTCTATAATTCTAGCTGTCAGCCTCAAGATACCTTCCTCTGTTGCTTTTCTGCTATTACTTCTTTCGGCTGTCATGACAATGGTGGGAGAGGGGATTTTGGATGGGAAGAAGGCTGGAGGTGTTTTGCATTCCTTTGCTGGGCTAGCAAGGGGAGGGGGGATTCTTTTCTTTAACTTTCCATTTCTTGGCTATCTTCTGTCCTCTTTTGCGCAACTGCGAACTTTTATCAAAATATGTCAAGGTCATTTGACAAGAAGCCTCATCACCATCTGGAGATGACCACATGAGCTTATTCAGAAGTTTTAATTGGAAGAATCATTTGAACTTTGGGGGGTGGAAGCAAATCTAATTCTTTGTATGTGTGTTCTACCCGCCAATTTTTCAGTTTCGGAATTGATTTGTAGCTTCCACTTTATTTCCCAGTAAAAGGATAACCTTGCTCTACACCATGGAGTCTGAGTATTTCTTTCTTGGGATCTAAAAGGAGCACAGACTGACATTATTCCGAAACTAATGGAGCCTGCGAGAGGACTAACGGGGTGCTAGAACAATACCTCAGATGCTACATAAACTATCAGCAAGACAACTGGGTGGATCTACTACCTTTAGCGGAAGTGGCATATAATAACTCTGTTCACAGTAGTACAGGGTTTACTCCTTTCAAAATAGCAACGGGGCAAGATTTTGTGCCCATACCTGAACTGCCTTGGTGAAAACCCAAGTGTCCAGTCGTTGAGTGATTGGATATCTCAACTTCAACTTCATTGGCTGGTCGCCTGCAAAGCTTTGGACGAGGCGCACCAATCTCATAAGAAATTTGCTGACAGAAAGCGAGCCCCGCAGATGTCGTATCAAGTGGGCGATAAAGTATTTCTCTCAGTAAAAGGATAACCTTGCTCTACACCATGGAGTCTGAGTATTTCTTTCTTAGGATCTAAAAGGAGCACAGACTAACACTAGCCATCATTAAATAAACAATAAACTTTCCTTCTCACTTTGTTTACACTTAAAGTTAGTCTGATTCATTTGCACACACTGAAGTGAGATTGAGAAAAATAAAAAAACCTACCATGGGAAACCTATTTTTCATGCTGTTCAAATACATAGCAGTGGTGGGATTCAATTTTTTTTACTACCGGTTCTATAGGTGTGGCTTGGTGGGTGTGGCAGGGGAAGAATACTGTAAAATCCCCATTCCCTCCCCACACCACTAACCTACTTTCCAGCTCTGTTCTCCTGTGCAGGGAAACAAAAAGAAGACCCAGCCGATCAGCTGGGACTTAAGAGGCAGAAAATAGATGGGGATGGAGCCAGTCAGAGGTGGTATTTGGCAGTTCTCCAAACTACTCAGAATTTCCACTACTGGTTCTCCAGAATTGGTCAGAACCTGCTGAAAACCATCTCTGATATTAAATATTTTGTTAAAAGTATATATGTGGGTATGTGGATATGGAGGGAGGGAGGCAGAGGAAAGAAGAGAGTGAGTTTTCTTTAAATGAAACACATTTTTGAAGTTTTCTTAGCAAAAGTATAGAAGACTTTGGCTATTATTTTCTTCCAGTTAAAACTCCAGGGACAGTGAGTTCTAGGCCAGCCTTAGACATGCATGAAGGCAAATTGATGAATTCTATATCTATCTATCTATCTATCTATCTATCTATCTATCTATCTATCTATCTATCTATCTATCTATCTATCTAGATTATGTTACATTACATTACATTATGTTATGTTATGTTACGTTACATTTATATATTAAATTTATATACTTATCAATCAGTTTACCTTCTTTCATCCCCAGAAAGAAAGCAACAGCAAACTATATCTGATATGTTGCCCACACAATTACAGGCTTTTCTCCAGGCAGTTGCCAAGACTCAAAACTGACTCAGACATGTGAATATGTTGAAATGTGATATCTACAGGAATGAATATCTATTTTAATGAGAAACAGCAGTGTCAAATATCAAAAACCCAACAGGGCATTTTGTATGGAAATGAGGCCTCTTCCTGAATGCAATGAAGCTGATTTTCATGGGAGGTCACACGGCAAATATAAGGAACTAGTGTTCTCTTCAAATCTTTTCTATTCCTGGTGAATATGGTATTAAGAAATATGATGTATCTTTCTGATCCTCAGAGACTCAGAATTAGACATCAGAGAATAAAGATTAAAACTCCATTATTGGATCAGATCAGATATCCAATGCAACTGAGAAAATATTATTGCACTGATTGGATGGAGACTCTATTGAGAGTAAAACAAAGCCCAAGGTTTTTTTTTAATGCTTAAAAGGATGTCTTAAACTTTATACCCGTCAAGATGCTGTAATGAGCACAAGAGAAGCACATCATTGAATTAATATTTCATTTGACTCCAGAGCAGAAACTGAAGGTGTTCTTAACATTTTTCCCACTTATGGTAGATGAACATTTATTCTGCAATAGCTTATTCCACTTCATCAATCTGAAAAAAAAAAGACAGTTAATACACTAATAGCAGTATTCCTCATTTCATGTGGTGGATTTTGATTTGTAATTTCTACACAAAGGGCCTCCCACTTTTATTTATTAGATGAAAAATACAGTTCATTTTTATATACAGATAGTTGTTGACTTACAACTGGTCACTTTACAATTGTTCAAAGTTATGATAGACAAAGAAACAAAAACTACTTAGAAGCCATCCTCACAATTATGACTGCCTTCCCTTCAGACAGGTGATTGCATTGTGGGCACTTCAAAACTAGCTTGCATTTATGACTGGATGGAGACTTATGATGACCATTGTGAGGGTTTGGGTTTGTTTGTTTTTTTGCCAATTTCCCTTTGGATATGCTGTGTTTGCTTAAAAAAACCTCATGATTTGCTTAACAATAATTTCATTTGCTTTATGAGTATTATAAAAACAATTACAAAACTGAGTCCTGTCACAATAATGCCTAGAAATCGACCTAGAACAGGAGTCTGAAACCTTAAGCATTCAAGCCATTTGGACCTGTTTCCCACAGAAAAGAAAACACTGGGAGCCAATAATTTAAAAACAGGTGTGACTGGGCGAGGATGGCCAACTTGACTCTCACTGACTCCCACCCAGTCACCTCTTGCTCTGGAACATGGTCTCCATCCCCCGCCATCACCCTTATGTTCTCAGGCCAGGTGAGGAGTGCTGGGGAAGGGAAGGGCCAGCCAGTAGTGGGATCAGCTGACAGGGAGCTGCAGCAGAGGGCCGGAAGAGCCACATGTGGCTCCAGAGCCGCCAAGTTGCAGACCCCTGACCTAAAACTTCAATGATTTATGAGCCATGGTGACACAATGGTTAGAGTGAGTACTGCAGGCTACTTCTGCTGCTTGCAATTTGACAATTCAAATCTCACCAGGCTCAAGGTTGACTCAGCCTTCTATCCTTCCAAGGACCCAAATTGTTGGGGGCAATAAGATGACTCTGTAAATTGCTTAGAGAGGGCTTTAAAGCACTGTAAAGTGGTATATAAGTCTAAATGCTATTGCTATTATAATCAAATTTCCACACACCATTGAGGTCATAAATTGAAGACTGCCTGTATTTTAAGAGACTATGAGGAAAGTCTCTTTAGGAGGATTTTGGGGAAAGATCACATAAATATGCAAGTTGTGACAATAATATGAAGTTTCCTAAGGGAATATCATAATATATACATAAAAAAGGTAATTCAGGAAAAATGAAGGAAAATATTAACAGCTGGATTATTAAGTGATTGTAAACTGCCTATTGTAAACCAGACTTGGAAATAAGGATGAAACTGGTGCTTTCTTTTGCAGCATGCCAGCCTTTTTAAACGGTGCTTGTCCAGACATATATTAAAAAGTAGAGGGGGGAAATATTGTATTCTATTATCAGGATCTAATTTTTTAAAAATGATACTTTTATCTAGGCCTTGTAAACAGGTATTTTTAAAATCTGGAATGAACATTTCGACTACAGAAAATTGTACTCAAATGAATCTGAATGCTGTCTGTTCCCAGGATTGCGAAGTTTTAATCGGAATGTTTCCCAGTATTTAGTCTTTTATGTTATGGTAGAAAGCAAATTAGAATATCTTTAACTTCACCCTACACTAGCAATAACCAATTGTAAATTGCCCAAGTGTTTCATAGATGCTGGATTTCTGAAGCATTAAGCAATGATATTAAACTTGACAGTTCTGTGGTTTAACCCTCTGGTGTCAATTCCCATGTTCACTTTGATAAAAGAGATGTTTCAAAAATTTTCAATTACCTGACTTTAATATGTTTACTGCTTTAATGGAAATGGGACAAAGAAATCATACCGAATCTGAAATTTATTTTCCTACCCTCAAGCCAAATGTGTTCTTAAATAGTTGACCATTTTTTCAAAATGTATAAATTATACTATGTTGTACCTGGATTTTGCATCTTCATCTGGCATACTTTGCAGGTTTTATATACTATAAAATAAACTCCCATAATGTGAAATATTAAGTACATAGCCTAAAATATGGGGAAGTAGGGTTTCTAGTGAGACATAGCTAATTGCAATGAAATTGCTACTCATTTCCTCTCATAGCCACGCAATCAAACTATTGACCTCTTTTTCATATCTATAAAAACATGTACAAAATGGTGTAAATTCAGTTTCCAGTTCCACCCATCATCTTGACTTTTGTAGATCCCCTATTGCTCTATTTCAATCTTCTTAATTAAAGTACAACAACGTGAATCTTCAGCAATCTGTGTGTTGGTCAGAATTTGGGCTGGAGTAAAAGAGAATATTAACTTACCTTCCCAATATTTTCTCAGTATCTCCTAATTAATAATCAGAAAACCCTGAAGTATGCAGCAGCTGCAAGCCAGAATGTATTTATTATTTATGTGGTGATATCCATGTGATATTACTTAACTATATGACACTTCTTCTTCTCTTTCCCTGCATTGTCATCAAACCATTCTGGGGGGAAAAAACTGAGAAAAATGAGGATTGATGGAGAAGTTCTAGTTGAAGAATGGATTGGGGAATATTTGAAAAGATTACTAGAAATCACTGGAAATGTATATTGATTTTGCCTCTCCCAAATACATGAACATTTTATAGAATTCTATCAGTTCCTGAGAAAAGGATAGAAGGAAAAATCTTGTCTTTTTTGTATGGACAATTTCCTAGATATTAAGACTTTTCTTTGGTAGGCCTGAGATATGTCACTGTTATGCTTGTGATACATCTATCTCACCTAGATAAAATATTGTTCAATAACTTTCTGATCTTGTAAGGTGATTTTTTTTTTTTAAAAAAAAAAGCATATTTAAAGCTAAGACAAAATAAAATGTTATTGTTTTAAATTTTCATTCACCATTCATTTGTGGCAGCTAAATTTTCATTTTCTAAAACTAAAGAACATTACAACCATCTGCCATCTCAGTGTTAAAGATAAAGTCAACATGGTTATTCACTAGGCTACAGAATGCAAGAAAAACTAGAGGCTATTTGAGTTGTACAACCTCAGTCTCAAATTGAAAGACATATGCAAACAGAGTATATAGTATCAGCCATATAAACAATATTATACAAATATACACTGTATATGTAGCAGATTCCTCTTTTCACTCTTTTTAAAAATGCTTTTATTTATGTTGCCCTTGGAAGTTGTGGGAGCGTCATCACTTGAGACTTTCAAGAAGAGATTGGACTGCCATTTGTCAGAAATAGTGTAGGGTCTCCCACTTGGGCAGGGGGTTGGACTAGATGACCTACAAGGTCTCTTCCAACTCTGATTATCTGTTATCTGTTATCTGCTTTTATTTGTTCTATTCTTATAAAGGTTTTTATATTTACTTTATTATACTACCTTGGACAGTTCATTGTGGAAGAACAAGATTACAATATAATACAATACAGTACAGTACAATACAGTACAATACAAAAGTGTCTCCATTTTGATTCTTTAAAGGTTTTAAGAGTAACAGGGTTAACCAACAATTCTGGTCTTAAAAGGAATTGGCACTCTAATATCTTTGTTGTCACTCAGCATATCCAGGGGCCAGGAATTATGTGTAATTCAAAACAAGTGGAAGCTTCAGGTTGCCTAATCTAGTTTGAATAAGATAGTTTCAGAACTTATGGTGAATTTTATTCATTTAGTATCAGATGTCATTTCACTTCTATTCCTCTACTTCTAATTTTCAGTTAAACTGCAAAGCAATTTTATAACAAACTACAACTACATCTGGTCTAAGCTTCCTTTTAAAGATCACAAAGAGTGCTCTTGACTATTTTTTTAAATAATGTATGTTTAACTTCTTCCTCCTCCTCCTCCTCCTCCTCCTCCTCCTCCTCGTGACCATGACACATGTTTTTTCTAGATATTGTTAGAGGTTTCAATATGTTATTGAAGAAATTATAGATGCACAGGATATGTAGGAAAATTTGAAGAAAATAGTTTTCCTCTCCTTCCTCCTCCTCCTCATGATGATCATCAATATCACAGTCTGAGTTAAAAGGTGTGTTCAATGTTTCATGTCCTAAGAATCTAAGAGGCATTGTCCAACATGTATACTGTCTTTTTTTTTTAGTATTATTTCTAAATAAGTATATTACCACTACCATTATCATCAATATTTCACAAGGCATTTAGCAACATGAACACATATCAACAAGAGTTCCATTCTTCAAAGTTACAGTCACCTTGTGACTTCATATAGTGTAGTTAAATGCATTCTTTGACTAGATACATGTGGTTGTCATCTCTAAAGAACACCCTGTCAAATTTTGATAAGGCTTCTTTACCCCGATTAGTTTTGTTTTCACTTTATGATTGAAAATGTGACATTTGAATCATGGAAATACAAACAGCATAACATTCCCTGTCATACACATTAGGAAGCTTTAAGAGAGAACAGACAGATTTTTACAAATTAGAACAGCCAATGTTTAACATTGTTTTGTAATTTTACATGATCAAAGGTTCAGTGGCATATCTGTAGAATTTAATTATATGCTTAAGTCAGTTTGCAAGCACAGTAATAGCTGGTGTATGTTTTAATTTAATATTATGAGGAAGACTATTGCTATATTGTAGTTGTGTATTCATTTATTCCAGTGATGGGATTCAAAAATAATTACTACTGGTTCTGTGGGCATGGCTTGGTGGACGTGGCACAGGAAGGATACTATAATATCTCCATTCCCACCCCACTCCACGGGAATGATACTGCAAAATCCCATTCCCTCCCCACCCCACTAACCTGCTTTCCAGCTCCGTTCTCCTATGCAGGGCAACAAAAGAAGACTCAGCTGATCAGGTGGGAGGCAGATAATAGATGGGGGGCAGGGCAAGTCAGAGATGTTATTTGCCAGTTCTCAGAACTACTCAAAATTTCTGCTACTGGTTCTCCAGAACTGGTCAGAACCTGCTGAATACCACCTCTGATTTATTCACTATATACCGTACCTAATTCTTGATTAGAACTGATAATGAACCCCATGAAATTCACACTGTTCAAAGTTGTATTTATCTAAAATATGTTAATTGGTAATTTAAATTTACTGTTAGCAGAGAATAGTTACAGAAAGAATTTTTTTTAATGTAAATTGTGGATTCAGGCATTCTGACATCTTGTCCCATTATTTTTATGACAGCATTGATGTAGTTCGGTCCCATTATAATTTTTGCTCTAATGTAATAATAAGCCTCTTCTTTTGTGTGTGTGTGTGTGTGTGTGTGTGTATGTGTTCGTAGTGGTTTAATCTGAAAGAATGTCCATTTTGTCCATTTTGCTCACACAAAAATAAACAAGCGCAGAATAGCAGCATCAAAAACCCCAATAACCTAGAAATCTGAAATGCAAAGCCACACATTAATTAAATTTTGGTTCACATTAAACAGAACCTTTCAATCATTGTACAATTCCAATAAAACAAATATTTCATGAACTGAGACCTGGCAATATATGACTGCTTTCCTCTGGGAACTCAAGATTGCTTGTATAATCTTCCTCCAATTTTATCAGTTGGAGCAAAGTTAATTGGGCCAAAGTGACCCAATAACATTGTATAAAGGAACACAGATCTTCTCCATTTTAATAAAAAATCATAAACCCTACATCCTATTGATTTTTAGAATTTGTCAAAAACATTACAAAAGATCAATAGAAGTCTTTTTGATTTGAGAAAAACCGTCAATACTAAGAAAAAGGCAAATATCAATATGGGAATTCAAAATAGCGATTTTTCAGCATTGCTCTTAACCATTATAATTGCATTAAATAAAAGGACAGCCAGATCTCTGTGACATTTTTCTTGCATATATAAAGATTTGAAATATTAAGTCATGAATAGTAGTTATTACTGGCCATTTTGTCTAAGCAGCCTTATGCATGCTTGATTATCTATGCATTTCAGAGAGTTTTGTCCTTGACCTCTGGATTTTTAAGAAGTCCCAGAACATTTGAGATAAACACTCCTTTTAGATGTGATTTTATTTTCTATCATAATCTAACTGCACTTAAGTGTTTTAATATGCATGATATTTTTTGGCCCTGACAATTTCCAGGATTTGCTTTAAACTGCCCTTGGTTTCTATGTTCTGAAGGAAGTAATGTATAACACATGATTTAATTTTATATTTTTTCCTCTTTCAAAAATATGTATCTAAGGGAATATATTCACTGCTTAACAGAATAACAGATTAACAGAGTTGGAAGGGACATTGGAGAAGAAGTGGTATTCAGCAGGTTCTGACCAGTTCTGGAGAACCGGTAGCAGTAATTTGGGGTAGTTTGCAAAACCGGCAAATCCCACTTCTAACTGGAGATTTTACAGTATCCTTCCCCTGCCATTCCCACCAAGCCACGCTCATAGAACCCTATAAACCAGTAGTAAAAGAAAAATGAATACCACCACGGCCTTGGAGGTCTTTTAGTCCAACCCCCTATTGAAGCAGGAAACCCTATATCATTCCAAACAAATCCCTTTGTTTAAAAAAAAAAAAACTCCCAGTGATTGAGCACCCACAACTTCTGGAGGAAAGCCATTGCATTGATTAATTGTTCTCACTGACAGGAAATTTCTCCTTAGTTGGTTCTCCCCTTGATACGTTTCCATTTGTTACTTCTTGTCCTGCCCTTAGGTGCTTGGAGAAGAGAGTGACTCTCTCTTCTTTGTGACAGCTCCTCAAATATTAAAATACAGCTATCATGTCATCCCTAGTCCTTCTCTTCACTACACTAGACCTGCTCAGTTCCTGCAACGGTTCTTCATATGTTTCAGCTTCCAGTCCCCTAATCATCTTTGTTGCTCTTCTCTGCACTTTTTCTAGAGTCTCAACATCTTTTTTGTATTGAAGTGCCCAAAACTGGGTCCAATGGTCTTACTTAAACAGTATAAAGTAGGACTAACACTTCACAAGATCTTGATACTATCCCTCTGTTGATGCAGTCTAGAACTGTACTAGTCTTTGTTAGGCAGCTTCAGTACACTCCTGGCTCATATTTAAATGATTCTCCACTAGGACTTCTAGATTCCTGTTGTCAGAGTTCTGACAAATACCCTAATTAATCCATGACACCTGTCATAATAACTGCTATAGAACAAGATACCACCTATTCTATATCTGTGGGTTTGGTTTTTCTTCCTTAATTGTAAAACCTTACTTTTCTCACCATTGAATTGTCTTTTGTTTGGTAAGGCTCAGTGTTCAAGTCTGTCAAGGTCCTCCTGGGTCTTGAGTGTATTTTTTAAAGCAGAGGTGTCAAACTTGCAGTGTCATGGCAATGTCACATGTCGTATCAGGACTCCCCCGCCCATTACTAAACCGTGTTGGGGGCAGGGGCAGCATGTGATGCATTCAGCCCACAGGGCATGAGTTTGACACCCCTGTTCTAAAATGTTGTCTATTCCCCACAGTTCGGGGTCATCTTCAAATTTGATATGTTCCCCTTCTATTCTCTCATCTAGACCATTTACGAAGATGTTGAAGAATACTGAGACTAAGATGAAACCTTGGGATACTCCATTGCTTACTTTCTCCATGCAGAATGTACAATAGCTCCATTAAGGACTGCATTTTAAATGGGGTTGGTCAGCCAGTTTATTTAGAGATTATTATTTCGAGATGTTGCATTCTGTTAAATATATAAAAATACTGAAATTAGAAACCGGGTGATCTAAGCCAAATAAATAAACAAAGAAATAAATAAGCACGGTGTCATAGAAATTTAAATGTTTCTACCATGCTTATTTATTTGTTGATTTGTTGATTTGGATGCCAATTGTTTTAAAAATCAAGTATTTAAAAAACAGAACAAAAAAATAAATGACAGAGAGAGTAAATATAGCAACCACAGAACTGAAATGCCATTGAAAATGCTTCATCTTGACCTACAAAAATGTAGGTTTCTCTGCTAATTATCGACCCAGTTTCCAATTTTAGTACTTTCATATATTGAACAGAATGCATAGTAGCGCACTGGAGTTTTAGATCTGTGCCTTATTTTTCTTAAAAGTGTGGTTTGCAGTCTATTAAGGGATAGTACTTGCAGTCTGCACAAATGCTAGTGTCTTTCCTCAATCCTTTTATTTTACCACTTCCTGTTGAAAAAGAAAGTAACAGAGCAATGGCTTGTTTTTACAGAGCAGCAGTATAATTAATTCTTCTCTTTGTCATTGAAAACAATGCAGCAAAGAGAGAAGTTTGCTTCTTTGGAAGTACACATGAAGATTTTCAATGAAATGAGGGTTCTGTTTTCTTTTTAAACCTTTATACAAAGCAAAGTTGTCATTAGCTGTCATTTACCCATTAAAACTGTTATGTTCTGTGCGTGGCGCAAGAAGTGGAGACGAGTCGATGAACAGTGAACTTCAACTCTTTATTTAACATGGTGCAACAGTTCTAAAAACGGCCACAACAGCCCCCTTTATATAGGCAAGCTCTTGGGTATTTAGCCAATGAAAACACAGGAACATTAGCTCTTTTAACCAATGAGAAAGGCTCATTAATAGCCAATCAGATTCTCCTGAACGGACCAATCCGATACCGCTATTATCGGCCAATCAGAAGTTCAGGGCCAGAACCCTGCACTTTACTTTAAGGTTTCAACAATCTTTATTCAAGCACTTTTATTAATTCACAACACCCCTTCCCCCCGGGTTCCGTTTAAGGGGTGCGGTAACGTAGTCTTTGAGGTAGGCAGGTTGTTTTGATTGTCTATTTGATTTACGTTGTCCTCCCGGTATTTGTCTAGAGTCTTGTTGGGGTAGGACGTTATCTGGTGAACAGGGTGCCTCTGGTTCTGTATCTAAACTTCCGTTACCACTAATGTCCTCGGTATCCCTTTGAGGCGAGTTTACCCCTGTCCCCGATCCTTCTTCACATGTTGTGTCTGAGCGGTCATTTCTTCCGCTTGTGCTTTCTGCCATTTCAAACTCAGCCTCCTTGGCGTCTCCTCCCCCCTCAGTTTGAAAATCACCGGAATCACAGACCCCAGACTTCAGCCTTGAACGCAGCTGATCAATATGGTGCTTCCATATTCTATCGTCGCAACATTTCACTCGGTACGATCTGGGTCCAGTTACTTGGATTACAGTTGCCCCGACCCACAATGGGTCGCCATAAAAGTTTCTCGCGAAAACCAAGTTGCCTACCTGGAAATTACAGCATTTCCTGCTGGATCCGTGTGGTTTTTCAGGTTCGTACGATGGGTGTAGTCGGTCAAGGTGGGAGCGGAGTTTTCGTCCCATCAATAACTCAGCGGGAGTTTTGTTGGTGACGCTGTGTGGAGTGATGTGCTGCAAAAGGAGTATCCGGTAAATCTTGTCTTCGATATCGCCATAGTCCATTTTATGTAGAGTTCTTTCGACGAATTGTACCATGCGCTCGGCCCTTCCATTGGCTGCAGGATGCGCCGGTGAAGTTAGCGCATGGGGAATACCGCGGTCCGCCAGATACTGTTCAAAAGAAAGCGCGGTAAACTGGGGCCCGTTGTCGGATACCAGAACGTCCGGTAGTCCGTGTGTTGCAAATAATCTGTCCAATTTCCTGATGACTGATTCGGTTGTTGTATTTTTCATCTCATGGATTTCGAGCCAGTTCGAGTAGGCATCCACTGTTAATAAAAATGTGTGTCCATTCGTAGGTCCCGCAAAGTCCAGATGAATACGGGACCATGGTCCCCTGGGTGTTTCCCATTCTGTTGGGGTTGCTTTCGGTGGGGCATTGCTGACTTCCTGGCATTTGGAACAAGTCTTTACCCAGGCTTCGATCTGCTTGTATATGCCCGGCCACCACACGTAGCTTCGTGCGAGTGCTTTCATGCGCACAATGCCGGGGTGGCCATCGTGCAAGGTTCTCAGTACCACTCGCTGTAACCGCTCTGGGACAACGACTCTATCACCCCAAATGATGCAGCCTTTCTGGGAAAACAGTTCCGTCTGTCGACTTTTGAAGGGAACGTAGTTGTCAGGGATTTGGTCCAATGGCCATCCACGCTCTACCCAGCTGAGGACACGTGCTAAAATGGGATCACATTTAGTTTCAATCACAATATCGCGAGCTGTCAATGGCGGTTTTTGGAGTGTCTCGATCTGCAGTGTTGTGACGGTCAGAGCAGGGTCGTTTCTGGAAGTGGTGCACGGCTCAATGCGTCAGCATGGGGAATGGCTTGCAACTTATAATAATAGGCAGCCAAGAATTCTGACCAGTGAGCCATTCTGGGAGATAATATATAAGGGGTTGGTTTATCTCCCGCTATTATTCCCAGTAAAGGTTTGTGGTCAGTTATTATAGTGAAAGCTCGCCCATAAATATATTCATGAAATTGTTTAACAGCAGATACAATAGCAAGAGCTTCCTTATCGATTTGACTGTCATTGCGTTCTGTTTTTGATAGCGTTTTTGAAAAATAGGCAACAGGAGCTTCGCTTCTGTTTGGTAAAACGTGGCTCAAAATGGCACCCACTCCGAATGGTGACTCCGAATGTGAATGTATCACTCCGAATGTGAATGCATCACATGTAACCGTTAAAGGCAAAGTCTCATTATACTGCATCAAAACAGCGTCGGAGGTCAACAGGTTTTTTACTTGTCGAAACGCATGCTCCTCTTGGTGCTCCCAAACCCAGGGTGCTTTTTTATCCAATAAACGATGTAGGGGTTCTGCTACGGTTGCTTTGTGAGGCAGAAGGACGTTATAAAAATTGATAAGGCCGAGGAAAGCTTGGAGATCAGCCTTATTGTGGGGTCTTGGGGCGTTTTTGATTGCCCTGAGTTTGCTATCGGTGGGGTGGATACCTTGTTTATCTATTAAATATCCTAAAAATTCTACTCGATCTGTACATAGTTGACACTTGTTTTTTTTAACTTTGAGACCCGCGTCTTTAAATCTCTGAAGAACCAACCCCAGGCGCTCCCTTAGTATTTCTTGAGTCAGAGCAGCAATTAAAAAGTCATTAAAATAGGGGACAATGCCTTTTATCCCTTCTAATAGTCTTTCCATCAAACTTTGAAAGATTCCCGGGGCCACGTTTACTCCGAATTGGAGTTGGTTACATTTAAACGCACCTTGGCGCGTAACGATCGTTTGGGCCTCTGCTGTTTTTTTGTCTACAGGCAGTTGTTGGTATGCCTGGACTAGATCTAATTTAGCGAAGACTTTTCTGCCCCCCAGGGAATGGAGAAGGTGTTGCACCACCGGTACCGGGTAAGCGTTTTGCTGAAGGGTGTGATTCAGGGTGGCTTGGTAGTCCCCACAAATTCTTAATGATCCATCCGGCTTGATGAGTGTCACGATCNCAAATTCTTATCGATCCATCCGGCTTGATGGGTGTTACGATTGGGGTTTCCCAGGGAGAGTGATCGGTTGGTTCTAACATACCCTGGGCTATTAATTTATCAAGCTGCTCATCAATCTTTGGTTTAAGGGCAAATGGAACTCAACAAGGCTTAAGGCGGATGGGAGCTATTTCGGGATTGAGGTTAAATGATATCGGGGTCCCCTTGTACTTGCCGAGTTTTTCTGCAAAGACGTCCTGGAATTCGTGGACGAGGTCTTCTTCCAAGTTGCTGTTGCAGGTTCGGTGAATGCCAGCTACTTCAANTGCTTGAGAGTCTTCCAGGAAATCATCGAGAGGGACGATCCTGAATCGACTTCCATCATACAAGGCTGGTTTTCGATGGCCACCTTCACCCAGATCTTCTTGGCATCCAGTGATGAGGTGTGACCAATTGTAATAGTTTGGTGAGCCTCTTCTCGCTTCGTTGAGTGGTTTAGGGTTTTGTTTCTGTAGGAGTGGTGGTTCCATGGGTGGTTCAAGGGTTCTCGCTTTACAGGACGGCTTCCTGTGGATTGGCGATATTTAGCCCCCCTCGGGGGCTGGCTGGGTCCTTGTTTGCTTCTACAGACCTGTCCGATGTGGCCTCTTTTCCCGCACACATGGCAGAGCGCGTCGAGGAATTTGCAGTCTGATCGAGGGTGGTTTGCCCCACAACCAGCGCATTGGTACTGCGATCTCTGGCGTTGGTCTCATTCAGACCGGAGCTGGTTGACCTCTTCTTCATCGCTTTCTGATGACAATTCGAGGTCCTCGTGGTGGGCTGTCATTGCCTGTTCTTCTAAGTGAGGTGAAACTTCGCTGGGGAGTTGGCGAAGTGGGGCGTGGGTGCGGCGCATTCGGGCAGCTGACTTCCTGGTTGCTTCTGTTGCAGTAGCGTCAGCGATGGCATCTGTCAGGCTAATGTCGCCTTTTGCCATCAGCTTACTCTGCACACTTGGTGAATCTAATCCCAGAACTATTCGGTCTCTCAGGGCTTCTTCGAGGTTGGCAAACCCGCATAGTCCTCCCAGATTCCGGAGATCAGCTATGAAATCAGCAAAACTTTTGCCCTTCTGCTGATCTCTCTGGTAAAATTCATGCCTTCTAACGAGCGTTGGTATGATCGGTGCATAGTGGGCCCTTAGCAGGGGTTCAAGGATGTCCCAGTCCATGGACTTCACTTCTGCCGATTTCGCTAGTGCTTTGGCCATCTTGAATACGGTTGGTCCACAATGAGTTAGGAATACCACCCGTTTCTTTCCGGTAGTGGCATCCTTCAAATTGTTGGTTTCCAGAAATATCTGGAAGCGATCCATATATGAGTCCCAGTCTTCTTGTGCCGGGTCGAATGGAGTGGGTGGTATGACGCTGCCGGACATGGTTCCGCTGTTGGTGCATTTCAGCCACATGCTCAGTTATCACTCTGTAGTGTTCAGTCAGTTCTGACGTCTCCACATCCCATCCTCGTCGCCAGTGTTATGTTCTGCACGTGGCGCAAGAAGTGGAGACGAGTCGATGAACAGTGAACTTCAACTCTTTATTTAACATGGTGCAACAGTTCTAAAAACAGCCACAACAGCCCCCTTTATATAGGCAAGCTCTTGGGTATTTAGCCAATGAAAACACAGGAAAGTTAGCTCTTTTAACCAATGAGAAAGGCTCGTTAATAGCCAATCAGATTCTCCTGAACGAAACAATCCGATAACGCTATTATCGGCCAATCAGAAGTGCAGGGCCAGAACCCTGCACTTTACTTTAAGGTTTCAACAATCTTCATTCAAGCACTTTTATTAATTCACAACAAAAACAATACAAAATCCATATTTGATCTTCATTATTGTTTTAATAATACATCAGATCTACTGCCCACAGCATTTCTGTTTACAGGTCCTGTTCAATACCAATTTATTTTGCATGCATGTTTACTTTAATGTTAATTATATTTAAACTATGGAGAATTCACCAGCTTATTTTTGGCTGTCACTGTTCCTTCTCCAAATTAAATATTCACTCAGCTATTCAACTATTACATTAAAAGAAATAAAAATTACTTTTCCTACAAGATTGGTTTATATCTTCATTCTACTGATACCAGTACTATCAGCTTGAACATTTTTATTTGAAGTAGGAGAAAACTCATAATTAACTATAATGATAATGACAGTTAAGAATTAACATTTTTCACTTTTAGATGTAGATGATTATAATAACATGTGAGCCTAATAAACAAATGTATCCTTTTATAATCCCTCTTCATGGGATTTTGTGACAGCTGTATATGATGAAAGTTCTTCAAATGTATTAGATCTATCAATAATTCTAACTTGTGCAATTGAGGAGTTATGGTCTAAATATGATTAAAGTGTATAACATGAGGAAAGTATGAATTACAATAATCATGAAAGAAAGTGTATAAAACCATATGTAAGTGGCTGGATGATGTTTAAGCATGTGTTTATTTATCTAATTTATTTAATTAATATTTTTATATGTAATTCAGCTCTGTATTAATTCAAAAGATGTCAAGGCTAGTCATCCTGTGATATGAGTTGTTCCCCTGCAGTAGGGCTGTCAAACTCCCGGCCCATGGGCTGGATATGTCAGTTGCTGGCCATGCCCATGCCCAGTTTAGTGAAGAGGGAGGAGTCCCAACACATCACATGACACAGCCATGATGATGGGAGTTTGACATCCCTGCCCTACATATTATAGAGAAGTAGGACTACCCAGCTCATTTGGTTTAAAAATTAGCATTTTCTTTTCTTTTATGTCTTCTGGTTTTCACTGTTGTCTTCAGAAGCAAAAAAAAAAAAATCCAATAACCTTCTTCAATATTGTCTCTTCAACTCTGATTTCATAAAGCAGATTTGTTATTCGAGAGTTGCGTTTTGACATATGAATTATGAAAGAGAAATAGTTTGCTGTCCAGAGAGCTCAGACATTTTAGTGAAAAATAATAAGAGAATATAAGGGGTGTGTGTGTGTGTGTGTGAGAGAGAGAGAGAGAGAGAGAGAAATCTTTATATGTATGTATGTGTATATGTGTGTGTGTGTATTAACAAATGAAAATTAATCACAATTATACATACATCTGTTAAGAATCTTTGGAACAGGATCTAGAGGATAGATTTACAAAGACATATTTTGTTGTTCTGTTTTCCTCATGAGAAATGCATACGTTATGCCTCTGTGAGCTGAAGGTCACCCTTTCCTTCTAATTTGTCTCAATGTTGGAACAAAATAACATGACTAACTTAACAGTAAGGCAAACAATTTGAACGTGGCAGATATTTGTAGAGTGGTTACTGTTGTGTCCGGAAAGAAGCTCCGAGGCGGTGTCTGTCATTCAAAACTGTTTATTGAACATCGCGAACCGAACAAC
>BHEV01049485.1:0-14680 GCA_004319985.1 Emydocephalus ijimae | reverse complement strand
GCTCACTACGCACCGACTGTGCCCACACTCATAAGAAGGCACGAGTTCTACCAAAGGAACCAGCGGAAAGGAGAAAGCGTCGCTGACTTCGTCGCAGACCTCCAAAATTTGGGAGGCCTCTGTGGGTTTGCTGACCTGGAGGAGGCCCTCAGAGATAGAATAGTCCTGGGATTAGATGCACCAGGCGCGCAGAACAAGCTGATGGCAAAAGGCGACATCAGCCTTGCCGATGCCATCGCGGATGCTGCTGCGGCGGAGGCCACAAAGAAGTCGGCTGCCCAACTGCTCCGAAACCGCACTCCAGCACAACCACCGACAGCCGACCTTCCACCCAACTCAGAGGGGCATCTTTCAACGACCCACCACGAGGATCTCTCTTCGTCATCAGACAGCGACAAAGAAGAGGTCCATCGACTGCGGTCTGAATGGGGCCACTACCCAAAATCCTTAAGTCCCTGCACCAGTTGTGGGGCAAACCATCCCAGGTCCGAATGCAAATTCCGTGACGCACTCTGCCATGAGTGTGGTAAGAAAGGCCACATCGGATGGGTGTGCCGAAGTTCACAAGGAACCGGCCTGGCCTCGAAGGGGGCTAACTACCACCAATCAACAGGAAACCGTCCTATAAGGCGGGAACCAGTAAACCACTCCTACAGAAACCGAGTTCTAAATCGCACCACGAGGCGCGAAGAGGCTCACCATACTATCACTATCGGTCACGCATCTGTCTTAGACGCCAAGAAAATTCAAATTCCTGTGGTCATCGAGAACAGACCCTGCCAAATGGAAGTCAACTCGGGATCGTCTCTCTCGATGGTGTCCTGGAAGACCCTCAAGCAACTCAACCCCACTATCTAGCGCCAGGACCTTCGTTATCAAAGACTTATTCTCAAGGACTATCAAGGAAATAGAATCCCTGTCATTGGATCCATTCGAGTCAGGGTAGCATTCAAAAAGCGCACAGCGTACTTACCGCTAACAGTGATCGACAAAGATCGGCCTAGCCTGCTAGGCCTCCAATGGTTCGCGCCACTTGGCATTGAAGTGGCTGGCATAAACCGGGTCAGCGGAAGCGACTGGGAGGAGGACCTCGTCCACGAATTCCGAGACGTCTTCGCCGAACAACTAGGCGAGTACAAGGGGACCCCAATATCGTTCAGCCTTGACCCAAAGATAGCTCCCATCCGCCTTAAGCCCCGTCGAGTTCCGTTTGCTTTAAAGCTGAAAATCGATGAACAGCTCGATAAACTAATAGCTCAGGGGGTGCTAAAACCTACCGATCATTCTCCCTGGGAGACCCCAATAGTAACACCAATTAAGCCGGACAGGTCCATTCGAATTGGTGGGGACTACCGGGCCACCCTTAACCACACCCTACAGCAAAATGCTTATCCGGTGCCGGTAGTGCAGCACCTCCTGCATTCCCTTGGGGACGGAAAAGTCTTCGCGAAATTAGACTTAGCTCAGGCATATCAGCAGCTACCTGTTGATGAGAAGATGGCACAGGCACAAACGATAGTGACCCACCGAGGTGCCTTTAAATGTACCCAGCTCCAATTCAGAGTCAGTGTGGCCCCGGGAATTTTTCAAAGCCTTATGGAGAGGTTACTACAAGGGATTAAGGGCGTGGTCCCATACTTTGACGATGTATTGACTGCTGCACCAACAAAGAAAGTATTACAAGATCGCTTAAAGTTAGTACTGCAAAAATTCCAACACGCCGGCCTTAAAGTAAAAAAGAACAAGTGCAAATTGTGTACAGATCGCGTCGACTTTTTAGGGTACCTAATTGGCAGTCAGATTATTCACCCTACCGACAGTGAATTGGGAGCAATAAAAAACGCTCCCAGGCCTCGGAACAAGGCCGATCTCCAGGCGTTCCTAGGTCTTGTCAACTTTTATAATGTATTTCTGCCGCATAAAGCAACAGTCGCTGAAACGTTACATCGCTTGCTTGACAAAAAGGCAAATTGGTTGTGGGGTCATAAAGAAGAACAGGCATTTTGTAATATAAAAGAACTACTGACTTCTGACGCTGTACTCATGCAGTACAATGAGACTTTGCCATTAAATATCACTTGTGATGCTTCACCTTTCGGAATGGGCGCCATATTGAGCCATGTACTGCCTAATGGTCATGAGGCCCCTGTTGCATATTTTTCCAAGACTCTTTCAAAAACAGAGCGAAATTATAGCCAGATCGATAAAGAAGCCCTTGCAATCGTATCTGCCGTTAAAAGATTTCACGAGTATGTGTATGGCCGGATTTTTACTATCGTGACTGACCACAAACCATTATTGGGGATAATAGCCGGAGATAAGCCAACTCCTTACATATTATCCCCCAGGATGACTCGCTGGTCAGAATTCCTGGCTGCTTACAACTATCGGCTGCAATACCGCCCAGGAAAAGCGATTCCCCATGCCGATGCATTGAGCCGGGCACCACTCCCAGAGACTCTCACTGATCCCGCTCCAACGTTAACCACCTTGCAAATTGAATTGCTGCACGCACCGCCATTAACCGCCCGAGATATCATGAGGGAAACCAAACATGACCCCACCTTAGCGCGCATCCTGAGCTGGGTAGAACGTGGATGGCCATTGGACCAGCTATCAGACGACTTCACTCCATTCAAAACGCGGCAAACAGAGTTGTTCTCACAAAAGGGCTGTGTCATCTGGGGCGATAGAGTCATTGTTCCAGAACGACTCCAGAAAGCAGTACTCAGAACCTTGCATGATGGCCATCCCGGCATCGTAAGAATGAAGGCCCTTGCGCGAAGCTACGCTTGGTGGCCTGGCATCGACAAACACATTGAAAACTGGGTTAAAACTTGCCATAGATGCCAGGAAGTGAGCAACGCCCCACCAAAAGCCATTCCAACTGAGTGGGAAACGCCACGAGGACCTTGGTCCCGTATTCACTTGGACTTTGCGGGACCGACCAAAGGCTACACCTTCCTTCTAACTGTCGATGCCTACTCAAATTGGCTCGAGATTCACCGTACGACCAACACGACCACCGAAGCAGTCATCAAAAGACTGGAAAGACTGTTTGCAACCCACGGACTGCCAGATGTCCTGGTATCTGACAACGGGCCCCAATTTACCACGCTGTCCTTCGAGCAATACCTTGCTGACCGCGACATCCGACATGTGCTCACCTCGCCTGTTCATCCTGCTACCAATGGAAGGGCTGAGCGCATGGTTCAGTTTGTTAAAAAGACTGCAGAAAATAGACTATGATAACATCGATGACAAAATCAACCGAATCCTCTTCCTACCATCACACTGCACAGTGTTACTAATAAAACTCCCGCTGAACTGCTAATGGGACGCAGGCTCCGCTCCCACCTCGACCAGTTGCACCCAGCTTATGAGCCGGAAAAACCACTCGGATCCAGCAACCGATGCCGTACCTTCCAGGTAGGCGATTGCGTATATGCTAAAAACCTGTCCGGTGATCCGCTGTGGGTTGAAGCAACAATTATACGTGTAACTGGCCCAAGATCTTACATCGTAAAATACTTCGAGGACAAACCTTGGAAACGCCATATTTATCAGTTACGATCGCGGCTCCGTTCAGACAATTCCGAAGCCCTTTATGACCAAGCTGAGGGGGGGGAGATACAGAAGAAGACGAAACCCCGATAGATGAAAACCCGTTCGGAAGAATCGATAGTGAAATAGAGACACAGGAAAGAGATCTAGAGACAGTAGTAGGTCTACCTCAAGAAGTTACTGACAATAGCAGAGAGGACGGAAACGGTAACGCTGAACATGAAGAAACCCCTTCGCTAAACAACAATCTACCTCAGCAGAATGGTAACCAAAAGCAGGATGCACAACGGAAGTCGAACAGACCAATTAAGCAACCGTCCTATCTAAAGGACTATGTAACTGCGCCCTGTAAAAAGAAGCCAGGGGGAAGGGGTGTTGTGAATGCATAAACTGTAATAAAGTTATTTGGAGCTTGGAGTAAGTGCAGGGTTCTGGCCCTGCACTTCTGATTGGCTGTCTAATGGCAGGATCGGATTGGCCCGTTCAGGGGAATCTGATTGGCCATAAACAGAGCCACCGTATTGGTTCAATGGAGCAAGTGCTCCTGAGTTCTTATTGGTTAAATAGTTATTGGGTTAGCTATATAAGAGGGCCATAGCTGCCCTGTTTTCTGAGCTGTCACTATGTAAATAAAAGAGTTGAAGTTCACCGTTTAACTGGCTCATCTCCATTCATTATCGCCCATGCCTCAAACTTGACATTTGGGACAGGCTGACCTGAAGAGCCATCAACCTCCTGAATGGAGCAAAGAAACAAATTCACAGGATAATTCACAGAGGTGGGGTGGGAAATATGCATATTTTGTGAAAGATGACTTCAAAAGAGCCCAGAGGCTGATTTTCCGACTTGCTGCACATTCTGAGTGTCTTAAATAACTACCCTTTGTAAACTCTATGATCATAGGGCCCTGATTGATTGTCTGTTTTCTGAAAAGCATGGATATATCTGCTTATTCAACTTTGCCCTTGTTTTAGAAATCTATACCCAGCCAGTTCCTAATTATCGTGTCACAGGTCGAAGTGGTGCAGCTCTGTAACTCTGCTTTATATTGGTGTTCTGACCTGGCTCCCAAACAGGATAAAGCACGCTGTTTTTAACTAAATGTTCCCTTTATTAGGAGCGCCAGTATTAAGGACTAAGCTAACACATTCAGTAACAACCCTAATAGCTTTACTTTAACAGAAAGCTCGTAATCCTGCACTTCTCATTGGCCCGCGAATAGCGAGTCGTGATTGGTCATTTCTGGCTGATCTGATTGGCTGACAGCGGGTCTCTCTGATTGGACGCTTGTTAGAGCAGTAAACTCAAATCATTGGTTATTGTGACAGCAGCCAGCTCTATAAAAGAACTGCTGCTGCCCAAGTATTTTGCTCTGTTCTGAAGTTACTAATAAAGAGTTGAAGTCACAGTTCGATTCCTCGTCTCCATTCCTTGTGCCCATGCTCAGGACATAGCAGCCAGCAACCCCGGCAAAGAGTCTCTGTCTCTCACAGCAGGCTAGCAAAGTCTCTAAGTGCCTGTGGAAATTGAAGCTCACTCCCTTTTCCCTGAAATGGCTCCAAACCACCAGGAATCTCTCTTTCTCTCTCTCTCTCTCTCTCTCACCACACTCGTAACAGAAGTCCTGCTTTTTCCAGCAGCGGAGATATACTCACACACACACACGCACACACACCCCAAAGGCAAACTTGCCTCTCAGTACTGCAGATTCCAAGAAAGAATTCCAATACAGTTCCAGACAGGATTCAGAAGTTTGGACTATAAGTGGCTGACCCATAGGGAGATGAATAACAGCTAACAGATAATCAGAGTTGGAAGGGACCTTGTAGGTGATCTAGTCCAACCCCCTGCCTAAGCGGGAGACCCTACACCATTTCTGACAAAAGGCAGTCCAATCTCTTTTTGAAAGTCTCAAGTGATGGCGCTCTCACAACTTCCAAGGGCAAGCTGTTCCATTGGTTGATTGTTCTCACTGTCAGAAAGTTTTTCCTTATTTCCAGGTTAAATCTCTCCTTGTTCAGTTCCATCCATTCTGCCTTGTCTGGCCTACAGGCACTTTAGAAAATAGCTTGACCCCATCCTCCCTGTGGCAGCCCCTAAAATATTGGAAGACCGCTATCATGTCTCCACTGGTCCTTCTCTTTACTAGACTAGCCAAGCCCAGTTCCTGAAAACGTTCTTCATTTGTTTTTGTCTCCAGCCCCTAATCATCCTGGTTGCTCTTCTCTGTATTTTTTCAAGAGTCTCAACATCTTTTTTGTAATGTGATGAACAAAACTGGATGCAGTACTCTAGGTGTGATCTTACTAAGGCTTTATAGAGTGGTATTAGTACTTCCCTTGATCTTGATTGTATCGTTCTGTTAATGCAACTTAATATTGCATTAGCTTTGGGGGCTGCTGCTGTACACTGCTGGCTCATATTTAGCTGGTTGTCCACTGAGACTCCCTCTCACAGTTACTATTATTGAGCCTGATTTCACCCAATTTATATGTGTAGTTTTGGTTTTTCTTGCCTAAGTATAGGACTTTACTTTTCTCTACATTGAATTTCATTTTGTTAGATATGGCCCAGTGTTCTAGTCTGTCAAGATCCATCTGGATCCATCCATCCAGCCTATTTTCTTTGGTGTTAGCTATTCCTGCCAGCTTAGTATCATCTGCAAATTTGGTAAATTCCCCTTCTATTCCCTCATCTAAGTCATTAATGAAGATATTGAAGAGTACTGGAGACACAAGACAGAACCTTGTGACACCCCACTGCTTACTTCCCTCTATGTAGACTTAGACCCATTAAGGACTACTCTTTGAGTATGGTTTGTCAGCTAGTTGCAAGTCCACCTAGTGGTGGTGCTATCTATTCCACTTTTTTCTAGCTTACTAAGAAGTAGGTTGTGGTCTACTTTGTCAAATGCCTTGCTGAAATCTAAATATATTAGGTCCATAGTATTTTGCTGGTCTACTAATTTAGCCACTGTGTTGAAGAATAAAATAAGATTGATTTGGCATGATATGTTCTCAACAAAGCCATGCTGACTGCTAGTTATTGCTTTACTTGTTTCTAGACATTGGCAGATCTGGTTTTTTTATTACCTTTACCAGTATCTTCCCAGTTATTGATGTTAGGCTGATTGGTCTATAGTTCCTGGGTCCGTTTTTTTTCCTTTTTTGAAGATGGGAACCACATCAGCTCTTTTCCAGTCCTCTGGTGGTTCTCTAGTATTCCAGGATTTTTGAAAGATATGGTGCAGTGGTTCTGAGATGACCTCTGCCAGCTCCTTTAAAACTCTGGGATGTAATCCATCAGGCCCTGGTGATTTGTGTTCATCAAGCTCAGACAGGTATTCCCTTACTATTTTTTTTTGCTTATTTTAACTTTTATTTCTGTTCTGTCTTTTACAGTTATATTTTTGGTGGGTTGAGCTATAGTTTCTTTTTGTGTGAAGACGGATGCAAAGAATGAGTTAAGCAGTTCTGCTTTCCCTCTGTTGCCTGTTACTTCCTTGCCATCTTCTCTCTTTAGTGGACCGACTGTTTCCTTGATTTTTTTTTTCTTGTTATTTATATGTTGGAAGAAACTTTTTTTTTATTATCTTTGACTTTTGTTGCAAGTCTTTGTTTGTCCTTTTTTTCTTTCAATTTGCCGGAGAGACCTTTGTGCAGCCATGCTGGTTTCTTCTTGGATTTCTTGTTTTTCTTTCTCAGTGGTATATTGTGCTGGTCTGGGCTTCTATGATCATACTTTTCAGAGTTTCCCAAAATTCTTGAGTTGTTTTCCCCTTTAGGATTTTCATCCATGCAATCTTTCCCAAGTTCTTTCTGAGTTTATTAAAATCAGCTCTTTTAAAATCCAAGAATAGTTGTCTGCCACACCTATTCATCTCCACCTCTGCCTTTTGTCCCCAGATCTATCCCCAAGATGTGGCTTAGCTAGCAGCAATGGCTCTTCCATCCCAAGGAATGATCCATAGCTTCCCACTGCTCTCCTTTCCTCTGCCTTCTGCACATCTGTACATCAAGCACTCAACCCAGCTGTTCCTCCTCATCAGCCACCTCCAGACCTGGGGGCTGTTGACTCTCCATTTAGGAGCTGATGGATGGCCCAGGCTCTGCCTCTGTCTCTATCTCTGACAGCATCATTCCCTCTTCTCCCTCAGAGCTCTCATATTACCTTAATGCTGGCCCTGTCTCCACCTCCACCTCCTCATCTGATTTGGCTGTGGGAGGAGGCAGCGGCCGACAGGCCACAACAATTGGGCTCCTAGTCTCCTCGCTAAATATCTTTCCCTTTTCGTGTGGTGCCCATCTGTAACTATTCTGTTTTCCACCTTTTGAGATATCCATTCCTTGTTCTCTACTTTATACTCCCTTAAAAAGAGCAAAGCCTCTCTTTTTTGTGATTTTTCTTCATGTCACTTTACTCAGTTTCTTGTGGTGTCTTGATTTAGATCTAGGCATCTGTACAAGTTTTATTTTCCTTTGCTCCCATGGCTGACAGCCCACAGGCCTGATGTCTAAAGTACACAAGCCTTGTGATCTATGTCCTCCTGTTCTTACAGTGAAGGCTTATATATCCTGAGCCCATCCTGGTTTGTGCTGGGGGAACCATCTGACAGATCATTCTTTCCAGTCTCATTCCTGTTTCTACTTGTTTGGAAGGTTTTATGGTATTCTCTGTACCGTATTGAAATATGCACACCTAGCTCTATTTTATCTTTATTTCAGTATATATTGTTATTTATTAATATTATTCTACTAACTTGGAATCTTTAAAATATACCTATCATTCTTCTGGATGAGGTATGAATCCAATGGCACTGGTTTTTTAGCATCCCAAAACTTACTAATCTAGGGGACAGGGAGGAATAGATTGAATGTTAAATATTTACTTTCTGCCTCCTTTTAAAGCCTGTAAGCCTGCTTTTTGTTTTATGAATTACTAATTTAAATTTCTTCTTTCCAAATTCAGATATACAAAGCCTGTGACTGCTATTTATTTATTCATTTATTTGTTTAATTAATGTATATGGCCAACCTTTCACAAATTTCAAACATTGAATTAAAATAAGAAGCAAAATCCCAATTTAAAAAAGAGCCCAGAACATAATACAGATGAGGCAAACCTAATCACATCCAGAAACATTACAGAATGGATTCATCCAATACCTAGGCTCAATGATCTATATAAGATCAGGTTTTCAAGAACTTACAGAGGGCTGGTAGGGTCAGTGCCATTGTGATGTTGAAATGTATGTTGCAATGATAGAAAAGGCATGCTTCCTTCATGGGTCTCATCACATGGCATAATTTCACAGAGAGGCATGTTCACCTTGTGGGATGATGTGAGATAGGCAGCTTTCCTTGTGTAGGATGTGACATAGCTTTCCTTAACCTATAGCACTTGCTCTTTGCTGCCTAGGTCTCTGGACATTCTGCACCACCATCTGAGGGTCATCCACATGGCCTGACAGGGACCATGAGGTTCCTCTGGAGGACAAGGATTTGGCCCTCTCCTTGCTCTCACTTTCTTCTGCTGGAGACAATGGATCCCCCCAGCCCCACCTGAGCTGTGACAGGCACCCCTGACATGAGTGATGTCGAGCTGGCCACACTCACCCCAGCCACACCCACTTGACCCCTGAGGTGAAACACAACCCTACAACTCTGATGCAGCCCTCAATGAAATCAAGTTTGACACTCCTGGTCTAGAATTTAAATTTAAATTTAAATTTGTGTGTATGTGTGTGTGTGTGTGTGTGTACTTAGTAAATCAATAGTAAAGGGAAAAATAGCAAAACAATTGTTTTTTGGGGTACATTTAACAAGCCATTTTAATGACAAAAAGATTCCCTTTGTGTACTTCGCTCCTAAGGCTAATGCAGACACATGAAGCTGTTGTAGAAGAGCACAATGAAACATGGTATTTCTGTGACCAGTCATTATCTTTCAACAATCTGCCACATTACTAGAAAAATACTAGCTTTTTGCTTCTTCTATCACACTAAAGAACAGGATGTCAGATTAGATAAATTCCAGATGAATGATGGACACTGACCTCAGGGCTTCATGGTGTCTGACACTAATACTTGCTGAGTGTCAGATTTTTTTGAATGATCTCCTTGATGCTTGCCCAATCCTAATTTTATGCCAGTTTAGCTTGATGGCTTACTAAAAGAAAACAAAAATTGCAGTACCACTTAGGAAAAGATGTTTGATAGTAATTGTGCTTTCCTAATCTTATATCCTCAGAGAATTTATTTATGCTTTATTGGTTAAACAGAACATTTGCATTCAAAAAGTTTAAGATTAATTTATCTTCCAGATAAAGGTTTGAAGACAACACAACATGAAACTCCCCAATTTATTACACTGGGGACCTAATGCTAATTACAGTGGACAATAATCATTCTGCATACAAGCAGTTTCATAGAATTGTTTATTATTCTTAAGTGACATATAATTCATTTTCCCCTTAATGAACACTATGGACAATACTTGGGATTTATAACATCTATGCAGGGTGGGAACACAGAGCCTGTTGCTCTGCAGGTATTGTTGAACTAAAACTTTCAGCATCCCTTACAGTGGTGGGATTCAAAAAAATTTACTACCGGTTCTGTGGACATGGCTTGGTGGGCATGGCAGGGGAAGGATACTGCAAAATCTCCATTCCCTCCCCGCTCCTGGGGGAAGGTTACTATAAAATCCCATTCCCTCACCATCCCACTAACCTGCTTTCCAGCTTTGTTCTCCTGTGCAGGGCAACAAAAGAAGACCCAGCCAATCATCTGGGGCTCAGGAGGGAGAGAATAGATGGGGTGGGGCCAGTCAGAGATGGTATTTGCCGGTTCTCTGAACTAGTCAAAATTTCTGCTACCGGTTCTCCAGAACTGGTCAGAAGCTGCTGAATACCACCTCTGATCCCTTACCAATGACCACATTTGAGCTCCTGGGAGTTGTAGTTCAACAAATAACTGGAATACTTAGATTTCAGAACTAGATATGAAACAAGAGACATCATTTGGTTAAGAATTGCACATTCTACATAATTTTCATTGTGGCCATGGAGGAAAACTCCTTTAAAGTCTGACATAGCTAACAATGGTATCTCAGAGTGCTATAATTAAATCATACTGTTTTTATTTCCCATACCAGCCAACTTTTCCTTCTTTAATGAGCAGACACATACTGTTTTATGTGGAATTGGATTAACTAATTGATGTGCAAACATTACATAGTGAAAGTTGTGAAACTTCTTTTTATGCTGCCTGGGAAGAGGTGGACATCAGCTGTATTAATGCTAATAAATTGTGCTGTCCTACCCAGTTGGCTTAATTGTCATTAGGCTATTTGAAATTCCTGGAGGGAAGGCCATGCCCACATACAGATACACTGTAATGTAAAACTTCCAGAGTATTTTTTTTTTTAGAAGAACATACCATGTTCACTTTAATATGTTCACTTCTACTTGCCATTGCAGAACATAATGGCTGCTTCTTTACAGCATGTTAAATAAACATAGGATATTATTTTATTAGTTAAAGTACACCAACTTATCACTTAAGTATTCCTATAGTTAGTTTGTCCAACAATTATTTGTACAAAGCAGAAGCAGGATAGAACATTTGCAAGAAAAATTTGTAGTAGATAATTTGCATGGAATAACCTAAGTATGTTTCATAGTACATAGGTTATCCCTTGTTTTCTTCTTATAAGAAACTGCCTTATATAATGCAGGGTGTAAACATTCTTTTGCTAGACTTCCTCCATCCCTGAATAATAGTTGTCAAAAATCAGAATGGCTAAAGGGAATGACACAAAACTGCACTATGCAATATCCATTTTTCCAAGGAATTCCAGGTAGAGGAAATAGTAGTTTGTATTAAGCCTACTTTTAGAGCTTGCTGAAAAGTGTTAAAGGGTTTCCTGCAGCAAAATAGCAAAATTGAAAGAGAATGTAACAAATGAATTTATATTCAACATAATATTCAATAATTGACTTTCAATATTTAGCAGGATGGTAAGTTTATTCATCCAACCACCGAGACAGAGGTTTGAGGGCTATGTGTAGCCCATGAGCTATCAATAGCTCTCCCACATCAATGCCATGATTTTGAGATTATAATTAACATTAAAGAATTGTCTGAAATCACATTGAATTTGACCGGTATCTCTTTAGTATTTTCACTCAAATTCCCTCAGATTCAAAACCAGTTAAGATCCTATTTCCAAAGCCATATTTTCTTCTCACTCCACCTCCCCATTCTATTTTATACAGAATGAAGAATGGAAAAGATTCCATTCCAGCTCAATTTCCTTCCTATCTGAAAAAAATCATAAGAGTTTCATGGGCATTTTCTTAAGGAAAAAGTACCAAAAGTATCACACTGAGGCTCAGCAGCACCGTGACTTATATTGAACATTCATTGATAAACTGCTTTATAGTTTCTAGAGATTCTTAGCTGTTGCTGCTCTGATTATGCTTTGCTAATGTGGGTTGATTTACTGTTATTGTATCATCTGCTCTTGAGAGTTACCTAAACCTGTGGTTTATAAAGAATGGAAGCTATGGCAGTGTTACTTTAGCTATCCCACTTGGTTTTTGTTACATCTTCTTTCCTTCCTAGATTCTAAAAAATAATCACCAAGAGCTGTTGGAATTCCATCGGGATAAAACCAAGTAATTAGATGACAGCAGAGAGTGTTTTCTAAATGTCTTAGCTGCTCTAGTGGTCACCAGAATTTTTATGGTTCAGAAATGATAGTCCCACATTTGGAGACCAGAGGGCCAAATTGAGAGTGAGCTTGATTCTAATTTCTTTTAAGAATGTATTGTAGATGAGATAAATTCATTCTGGGAATTGAAATTGAAGGTTACTTTTGTGCTAATTTATACTTTTTGGAGCACATATACATGCATTTATGTACAGAATATCTTGGATTAAAATAAGTTGATTAGCTAACTACAGTAACTAACTAAAGTATTTATGTACAAGATACAGGCAGAATTTAAGGCCTGAAACCTTTTTTCTAAAGTAAAAGAGATTAGACATTCTAATCTCTAAAGCAATTAGAGGACAAATAGCCTTATGCTTAATATAGTTAGTTTTGACGATGCTACCTAGTTTAGAGAATGAAAGTCTGTAAGAAAACAAGCAAGCTCAGAGAGCACCAAAGATCCTTCATAAATATTTATAAATGAACATAATAACAATATCAAGAACTTCTTATGGATCAGGGCAACAAAGAATTGTAAAATAACTGGGATTGTATGTACAAAATCCAGGGAAACAATGGTGTTCCAGAAATGGCTGCAAACCCAGCAATATGCTTTAATAATTATTTAAAATGGTTGTTATTCATTATATTTCAAAGATTATATATACATAGCCAGTTTGGTATAGTGGTTAAGGCATGTGACTAAGGTGGGTCTAGAAACCAGTTCCAGTCTCACCTTAGTCACAAAGCCACTTAACTGACCTTGGACTAGTTGCACTCTTTATCTCAGCCCTGGGAAGCAAACAAGTACAAATCACTTGTGAAATGTTGCCAAGAAAATTGCAAGGACTCATCCAGGCAGTCGCCAGGAGTTAAACATTTCCAACCTCTTTCCCAATCAGAAGTATGTCTCATTAAGCTTAATTAGTCTTGCTCTAAATGAAAATGGATGCATTATTGCAGCTCAGAAGAATGTGCAGAAACATACTTGGAAGTTGTATTTATGCATGCGATTAAATATGCACGAGCCTGCATGCTTAAAATTGTTTCTTGGAGAAGGCTATCAGTTCATATTGTATATGAGGAACTTCACAGAGCATTCTAGCTTAGTATTGGTGAAGCAACATCTCTAGGTAAATATATTTTTGATTTGTATGTGTGTACATGCATATATTTGTGTCTTGCTGTTGAACAAGTAGATATAAAAGTGGGGAAAAGGAAAGAGTGCTTCTTTAAATACATTTACCCAGGCAAACATAACCAGTAAATTCTTCAATTTTCTCCTTCCCCTTCTAACCACAGACATTCATATGAAATCTGTACCTATCTGTCTATGTCTACAGAAATTACATTAAAAAAAAAGACTCTTAGAAGTTCTTGCCTCCTTAGTTCTACATATTTGTAGAAATGGTTTTCCATTCATGTCTTTGTTTCTTACATTTTATTCAGCAGCAAGAGCTGCAACACAGCTAGGCCATTTTAAACTATGACACATTCAATATTTTGTTCCCTAACTTTTACTCCTCATAAAAATCATAGAATTGAAAGCATCTGTTGAAATCAGTGAGTCCACCTCTTGTAAAAATCCAAATTAAAGCATCTCCGACAGTCGATGGTTTGTCATCACTTGAACACATCCATACACAGGGAGACCATCAGATCTCTAAATAATTGGATTAACTATGAAACTAACATCCAAACAGTATTAGTGTTATGAACTAATAAAGGCGTTTAATAAAGTTTTAACAACCTTAAGAAAAAGCAGGGTTCTAATCCTGCACTTCTGATTGGCCGATAATAGCGATATCGGATTGGTCCTTTCTGGGAAATCTGATTGGCTCTTAACGGGCGAACTCTCATTGGTTCAAGGGTTTAACACTTCCATGTTTCTCATTGGCTAATAGGTCAGCAGCCTACCCTATAAAAGGGCTGCTGCTGCCCTAGGGTTTTTTGCTCTGTTCAGCATGATTAATAAAGAGTTGAAGTTCACTGTTCACTGCCTCGTATCCGTTCCTTGCACCCATGCGTAGAACTTAACAATTAGTTTTCTTGCCATTCATAATTTTAGATCCTGAATCTTAGAACAATAGAAAAGAGAGCTTGACTTTTCTTCTGTAGGACTCCTTTCAGTCTGTGACAAATGCTACATAGATTTAGATAAAGATAGATAGATGATAGATAGATTTAGACACTTGGCAACTGAGTTATATTTATGATGGTTGCAGTGTCCCAAGGTCATGTGATCTTTTGCAACCTTTTGACAAAGTCAATGGGGAAGCCAGATTCACTTCACAACCAACTTAACAAACACAGTAATTCGGAAGAAGGCGGAGCCTCGTCACTGCGATACAGCTGCGATCTTGGGGCTCTGAGATCGCAGCTGATATCTTTGCCCCTGG
>BHEV01049484.1:0-49647 GCA_004319985.1 Emydocephalus ijimae | reverse complement strand
GAAGATTGGGAATCATACATTGACCGGTTCCTGATGTTCTTGGAGAGTAGCAACCTCAAGGATGCAAATGGGCAGAAAAAAGGGCCGTCTTCCTAACACACTGCGGGCCTGCAGTGTTTAAGATGGCAAAAGCCCTCGCGAAGCCTGAAGATGTAAAGGCGATGGACTGGGCCGACCTTGAGCCACTGTTGCGAAGCCACTATGCCCCCGCTGTGCCCACCCTCATTAGATGGCACGATTTTTACCGGCGCAACCAGCGAGAGGGTGAGAGCATCAGCAATTTCATCACTGACCTGCGGAATCTAGGGGGCATGTGCAGCTTCACCGATATGGACGAGGCGTTACGAGATCGCGTTGTCCTTGGCCTCAGGGACCCTCTCTTACAAAGCCGACTGATGGCAAAAGGCGACATCTCCCTCACCGATGCCCTCGCGGAAGCGACCGCAGCCGAGGCAACCCAGAAATCAGTGGCCGGAATACGGAGATCAGACGCAGGGGACTGAGCCACAACCGCCGAGATGACCACAGCAGCTGAGACGCAACCAGAAGCAAGCCGGAGAGCAACCACCACCACCCACCATGGCAACCTCGACTCCCCCTCTGACACCACAGACGAGGAGGAAGACATCCACTGGCTCCAAATAGAATGAGACCGGTGCGAACGGCAGAGTCATAAGTCGGGGCTGCAATTCGCCGGGTGCAGGGGTGACCATCCGCGATCAGAGTGCCGATTTTTTGACGTGATTCGCCACCAATGCGACAAGAGAGGCCACATCGCCTGATTCTGCCGACTCAAAAGAACCTACAGCCCCCGATGACGAGACGGCAGAGGCCAGAGACGAGATGGCACCCCCCCAGAACGAGGGATCACCAAGCCGAGGGCCATTGGAACCGGGACAGACGAGGCCGACGGAACGGCGAGAACCGACAGAGAGAGGACACCCACGAGACGGTCATCATCGGCCATTCATCTAGCTGGGATGCCTGAAAGGTACACGTGGAAGTGGGAATCGAGGGAAAGCCATGCAAGATGGAGGTGGACTCCAGGTCCTACCTCTNGCCATGCAAGATGGAGGTGGACTCCAGGTCCTACCTCTCCATGGTTGCGTGGCGGGAAATCAAGCACCTGGTACCCACCATCCACAAAAGGGGCCTGGAAAGCCAGAAGCTAATTCTAAAGGACTATCAAGGGAACTGCATCCCCATAGTCAGAACAGGACAATTCGAAATCACATTCAAGGGGTGCACAGCAAGACTCCCCCTGACTATTGTGGACAGGGACTGACCCAGCCTTTTGGGACTACAATGGTTCGCGCCGCTCGGGATCGAGGTAACTGGCATCGACCACGTTGCAGAGGTAGACTGGGAGGAACAACTCATGAGGGACTTCCAGGAAGTGTTCGATGGCACCCTAGGCAAGTACCGAGGGCCCCCTATTTCCTTCAGTCTAGACCCAAGCGTTCCCCCGATTCGCCTCAAACCGCGATGAGTACCTTTTGCACTCAGACCCAAGATCGATGAGCAAATAGACAAGCTCATCAAGCAGGGAGTCCTAGAGCCAACCGATCACGCCTGGTGGGAGACCCCCATAGTTACCCCAGTCAAGCCCGATGGGTCGGTGAGAATCTGCGGGGACTATAAGGCCACCCTAAACTGCGCATTACAACAAAGCGCGTACCCTGTCCCAGTACTGCAACATCTTCTGCACTCACTGGGGGGAGGCAAGGTTTTCGCAAAGCTCGACCTGGCACAAACTTACCAACAGTTGCTGGTTGACGCAGAAACCACTGAGGCGCAGACCATAATAACCCACCGGGGGGCTTTCCGCTGTAAGAGACTCCAGTTTGGAGTCAGCGTGGCACCTGGAATATTCCAGAGCCTCATGGAGAGGCTCCTCTAAGGGATCAAGGGGGTGGTGCCCTATTTTGATGATGTGCTGGTGTCCAGGGCCAACCAAAAACAACTGGAAGGCCGCCTGAGGGAGGTGCTACAAAAATTCAGAGACACGGGGCTAAAAGTCAAAAAAGAAAAATGCCAATTGCACACCGAGAGGGTCGGATTCCTAGGGTACCTCCTAGACCAGCACGGAATTCACCCAACCGAAAAAAAAATCAGAGCCATCAAGGAAGCCCCCAGGCCAACAAATAAAACAGAGCTGCAGGCATTTCTAGGACTGCTTAACTTCTATAATGTCTTCCTGCCCCAGAAAGCGACCACAGAGGAGCCATTGCATAGACTCCTGGACAAGGCAGCCACCTGGAATTGGGGGAAACGTGAGGAAGCCGCATTCAACAGAACCAAGGACCTACTCACTTCGGATGCCATCCTCATCCAGTACGAGACACTACCATTAGCGGTCACATGCAATGCATCATCCTTTGGCGTCGGAGCCATCCTCAGCCACACTGTCCCCGATGGAAAAGAAGCACACATCGCCTTCTTTTCAAGAACCCTCTTGAAATCGGAAAGAAACTACAGTCAGCTGGACAAAGAGGCCCTGGCAATCGTCGCCACAGTAAAAAGGTTCCATGAATACCTCTATGAAAGGACATTTACCATCATCACCGACCACAAGCCATTGCTGGGAATCCTGGCGGGGAACAGGGCCACCCCAAACATTCTATCCCCAAGAATGACAAGGTGGTCCGAATTCCTCGCCGCCTACAGCTACCGGATAACCCACCGACCCGGGAAAACAATTACCCACGCAGATGCCCTGAGCCGCATGCCGCTGCCCGACCTGGACACCGACCCAGCACCGACAACATCCACCCTTAGCATAGAGACCCTACCCGATCTACCTATAACCGCGTCAGACATTGCCTGCGAAACCAATAAAGACAAAAGTCTGGTGCAGGTTTTACATTGGGTAGAGAAAGGGTGGCTGGAAAAAGATGACAACGAGACATTTAGGACATTTCAGAACCGGCAAGCAGAACTGTCTTTACAAAAGAGTTGTTTACTGTGGGGGGATAGGGTTGTCATCCCAGAAAAATTACAAAAAATAGTACTGGTATTATTACATGAGGGACACCGGGGCATCGTCAGGACAAAAGCCTTAGCCAGGAGTTACGCCTGGTGGCCAGGGATGGACAGACAAATCGAGGCTTGGGTGGCAGCATGCAGGCCATGCCAAGCATCCAGACCAAGCCCCCCCTCTGCCCCAATCCGAGAATGGGAAACCCCCAGAGGACCATGGTCCAGGATTCATAAAGACTTCGCCAGACCTACGAAGGGGCACACCTTCCTCATTACGGTAGATGCTTCCTCCAACTGGCTGGAGGTAAGCAACATGAGAACTACCACCACGGAGGCCATTACCAAAGAACTCAACAGACTATTCACAACCCACGGCCTTTCAGACNGAGGCTTGGGTGGCAGCATGCAGGCCATGCCAAGCATCCAGACCAAGCCCCCCCTCTGCCCCAATCCGAGAATGGGAAACCCCCAGAGGACCATGGTCCAGGATTCATAAAGACTTCGCCAGACCTACGAAGGGGCACACCTTCCTCATTACGGTAGATGCTTCCTCCAACTGGCTGGAGGTAAGCAACATGAGAACTACCACCACGGAGGCCATTACCAAAGAACTCAACAGACTATTCACAACCCACGGCCTTTCAGACGTCATTGTATCAGATAATGGGCCCCAATTTACCTCGCTGGAATTCGAAAAATTCCTAGCAGAAAGGGGAATACGACATGCACTGACAGTGCCAGCACATCCGGCGGCGAATGGGAGGGTGGAATGAATGGTCCAATTTACGAAAAAAACAATCAAAAAAATGGAAACCGGGGAAATACAAGAGAAAATAAATAAAATGCTATTCATACAGCACATCACTTCAAACACGACAACCAACAAAAGCCCGGCAGAACTATTAATGGGGAGAAAATTAAGGTCCCCACTCAACAGACTACACCCCACATACAACCCAGAAAAACCTCCCGACTCATCAAGTAAACACCGAACATTTACACCGGGCGACACAGTATACACCAAAAACCTCACAGGGGACCCACTCTGGGTACCAGCAACCATAACCCAGGTGACAGGTCCCTGCTTGTACCGGCTACAGACAACCGACAGACGAGTATGGAAAAGACACATCGATCAATTAAGATCGAGAATCAACACGGGAAATACAACCGACACGCAAGCACACACAGAAAAAGAAACCACAGAAGGGAGGGAAAGCCCCAATAACAACCAAGAGGGGAGGGAAAACCCCAGAAACCAAAACAACCAAACCCCACAAAAAAGAAACCAAGAATACTTACCAACTGAAGCAGGAACAGACGAACAACTCGTAGCCTCACCTGGAAGATACAGCCAAGCCAGCTCAACCAGCCAGGAACGGCTGGGTGGGAGCGACAAAGCCAGCAGTTCAACCGACCCGGGTAGACCGGGAGGGAACTACGGTGAAAGGCCCGGCTCACCCTTCCAGGCGGTTCCACCGAAGAGGCCAGGAGCGACACAGAACCCGACTGAACCGCTCGAAGACCAGACACCAACTAACCTGTGCAGGTCCAGTAGACAAGTGCGGAGCCCCGCCTACTTACGGGACTACGTCACGTAGGACCATACCAAGAGGGGAGGGGTGTTCTGTATTGTCATTAGCATTCTTGTAGATAACCGTTCTGATTGGCTAAGACATACGGCTACCCGATTGGCCGAGCAAGCGGCACGGATTGGCCCGTTGCGAATCCCCTGCGATTGGAGGAAACCGATTGCGGGAGATTCAAAGTGGTGTCATTGGCCACAGCTTGGCCGGGAAGTTCTATATAAGCCGCCGCATACCTTAGCCGCACTGAGTCAATCTCGGGACCAATAAAGAGCTGGAAACTAGTCACTGACTCCCAAGCCTTTCTTCCGGCGCCTACACAACAGTTATAAAACAAGAACGAGCTGCAATGGGTGTCTATGAAACTAATTCAAAGAAAGATTTAAATGTAATACAAATTGATTTGATGGATGACTTATTCCCTAAAGGAGATGAACAAATATTCAAATAGGAAACTGATTTGGATATTTTTCTTCTTCTTCTGTATATACAAAAGAACTCTGTTAAGATTTGGAAGAACTTTTTTAGAAGTGATAAATAAAAAGATTTTTTTTTATTGATACCAAAAGAAATCCATTTAAATTCTGATGGATTTTTGCTTTGGAATCCAGATAATTAACAAGCTATCTCTGAGATAGATGGTGGTGGTGTTTTTTTTGAAGGGATTAAAATAATGATTTGAAAAACTTAGATAAAGTTTATTAAATTGGCTTCTTCAACCAGGGGTAAAAGAAGAAAATGATTATATTTAGTTGCCTGGGCTTTTGCTAACAAAAATAGGTTGACATAGAATTTGGACTTTGTTTTGTTTACCTTAAACAGGAGCTATGGGGAAAAAAGAGATTATGTTTTATTTAGATATAGCAATAAACTAAATTTATTTTTAACCTTCTGGGATTGAAGGGGAAAATTACTTCTGTTTTCTTTCTTGTTTTCCTTTTCTTTCTTTCTTTCTTTCTCTCTCTCTTTCCACTACTCCCTTCACTTCCCTTTTTTATTTTTCAATTTGTATATTTTGTAGTTTGTATTGACTTTTATTCTTTTCATTTAAAATTTTAAAAAATGTGAAAAAATGAATGTTTTAATTATTCCAAACTGATTTTTTTAAAAAAATTAATCCCACATGTAGATATATACCTGTTTGAGCATGTCTGTTCAAGGAGGATGGGATTTGTTAAAGCACTACAAAATGATAGCATTTTGTTCACACATATTACAGGTAGTCCTCAATTTACAACCACAATTGAGCCCAAAATTTAAGTTGTCAAGTGAGATAGTTTTAAGTGAAGTTTGCCCCATTTTATGACCTTTCTTGCCATAATTGTTAAGTGAATCACTGCAGTTGATAAGCTAGTAACCCAATTGTTAAGTGAATCTGGAATCGCCATTGACTTTCCTTGTCAGAAGATCATAAAAGATGAACCATGGATAGAAGCTGAACAAGGAGAGATTTAACCTCTGGAAATAAGGAGAAACTTTCTGACGGTGAGAACAATCAACCAATGGAACAGCTTGCCCTCGGAAGTTGTGGGAGCGCCATCACTTGAGAATTTCAAGAAGAGATTGGACTGCCATCTGTCAGAAATGGTGTAGGGTCTCCCGCTTAGGTGGGGGGTTGGACTAGATGACCTACAAGTTCCCTTCCAACTCTGATTAGCTGTTATCTAGTCACATGACCTTGGGACATCGCAATGGTCATGAATATGAACCAGTTGCCAAGCAAGTGAATTTTGATCACATGATCATGGCATGCTGCAAAGGTCATAACTGTGAAAAATGGTCATAAGTCACATTTTTCAGTACCATTGTAACTTTGAACGGTCAGTAAATGAACTGATGTAAGTTGAGGACTACTTGTATTCAGCTAGACCGGCACATTTCTCACAGCGAGCCAAGAAGATCAGATGAAAACACCTCTGTGTTGCCACATCAGCTTCCAGCCACCGGAATCTTTTAGGAAAATTGAACAACTACCTTGAGGTCTCTATTAAGTCTTAAAAGATGAATGCTAACTAACACCTGATGTAAACAGCCCCACAAATCAACAATACTTTTAAACTACTGGTATTTTCAAGGTCAGGGTGAACTTTGGTCATGATCATTTCCCCCCATATGTTTTATTATTGGTATACACTAACTGTGCTTTCAAAACTAAGCAAGCCTCTTTTATAGAGACATTAACAGGAAAAATATCAAGGCTTTCATATCAAACAAATGGTGTATACAAATTATGTGTTGCATACTTTAGACAGCATTTCTAGATTGGCTTTCTAAAAATCACTCATGATAAATTTGTCAAGAAAGTCAAAGGATTACCAGAACAACTGTAACCTTTCTACCTCATGCTTTTTATTTAAAATCATCTCAGAAAAGAAATGCAGGGGTGCACAGAAAAAGCTGCAACTACTTTCAGTTCAGGCTGTTATTATTCAATTGCATAATAATAAGTTGTAACATTTACATTTTATTAAGAAAATTTATACAACTACTCAATTAACTCACATTGGCTCTGGGCAGCTTACAGAAGATATTATTTGAAAACACCTATGTGCTTAATCAAAACGTACCTAAAATCCAATGTGATAATGAATAAAATATCAGCTAAAAATCCAAGAATAATTAAAGTAGCAAAAACAAAACAAAACCCACCACTAAAGGCCTGATGTAAAAGGTAAACTTTAAACATTAGAAGATAATCTGACTTTCTACACAGGGGTATTTTTGGTCTTTTTGTCTCCAAGACTCCTTGTTTATATGACCCATTGTATCTCCAAAGGCTTTAGGATGTACAGGAAGATCTCGTCTAATACTTTAACCCAGGGGTCTCCAATCCCCAGATTGTGGACTAGTAATGGTCCATAGCGCACCAGAAACTCAGCCATGCTCATGAGCAAAGACCCCATCCATGCATGTGTGGGATGCAGGCAACACATAAAACCACACCCCCTCCAATCCACAGAAAAGCCTCTCTGCACAGAACCGGTCCCTGGCACTCAAAAGTTTGGAGCCCGCTGCTTTAAGGCCAGCTTAAACTGGAAAAGTAGCTCTTCTTGAGGAGTCTGTTTTCTTATCTGCCATATAGCACTCAGTTTGGTGTAGCAAAAATTACAAGACTGGGAAGAAAATGGGGAGAAATGTCAGTATCTCATTCTTTTTCCCACATTAAACACACGTCTGATATCCAGGTGGCAAGAATTACTTTCTGACTAAAATGTGAGGTCTGGATCATTGAGTAGACTGAATATCATGAGATGGCAATCTCACTTAAAAAAAAACTGTCAATAAGTTGCTGTGAGTCATTCTCTAAGAAGCTGAAAATGATTTGTATTACAAGTTTTTGAGAGGGAAGCAAAATGTTGTGTGTCCCAGGACCGCCCTTCATCTTAATTATATTTGCAGAACGGAAAGAGTGGGCTCTATATCTTAAAGAATAATAGGTTGGTATAAGATAAAATTTGACCCCTTCATTTACAGAATAAAGGCCATGTTACTTTTGAAGTTTTATGTGGAACTCATAGACATGGAAAGCGCTTATGTGAAGCAAATGTTTTTGTCATACTTCAAAGTTGTCATTTCGGAAAATAGAGACATGAAAAAATCAGGAGAGGAAATTTCTGTGCCAATCTGTTTGTATTATTTCAACTATGTATCTGCAGGTAAAATCCAAAATATTCTGGGGTGGAATATTCTAACTACTAACAGACCAGTGCTGAAATAGATCCCGATGAGAAGCTCAAGGCCTCAGCTGTGAGCATTCCATAAAAGCTTTTCACTTTCCCCCAGTGTTTTCCCAGAGTGCAACAGCAATGGAGTTATCCATAAGAATCCTGGTGTGGGCCTGGCAGGCCTGGCAAAACCTTTACTCCACTCTGCCAGACAGCTCACTTTCCCAATGCTTTGCATTCTTTTTCCCCACAGATGCGCACGGCCATTTCAGGTCTTATTCCTTTCCCAACTTACCATTATTTGAGCATCTCATTCTGGGCTTCTTTTGACCCCAGCGATTAAGTAGCAGCAGAACATTAAGTGGAAGCAGGTGACTGAACACTTGGCTCCTTGTTGTTGACCTAGTTGACATACTCAGGGCTGTAAGTTTAAAAATAAATGCCAGGATGCTGAGCTTGCTGAATATTCATGCCAAAGTCACGAGATTCCAGCCAGAGACATCAATGTATATCTGAGTACCACATTAACAAAATATAAATAGCATTTGGCTTTCCCCACACCCCAGTTGACATGTGAGCAGACAGCTGAAGGCTTATCCTCAGCGCACTGATGTCTACTTTAGGACTTTCTCCTATTGTTGGGCCTGTGATATCAACTGATGTTACAAGGGTTCCAACACGACTGAAGTTGCTAGGACTAGTATAAATTGATGTCTATTCCATACAGGTTACAAGCCAGTCAAACAACCAGAGGCAAATGGCTAAATATTACAGAATACAACAATGAAATGAACACATGACACTGAAAAACTGGAGTTTAATATGTTGGTCTTTAACCGGAACTCCTAAAGAAATCATAACCTTTAAACACATTGACCAAACCAAACATCTTTCAAGTTTGGTTTCATTATTCATTCTTCCCATTCTATTTTTTTAATAAGTAAAACTCTGTTCTTGTTGATTCCAGTCTAAAACACACACACACAGATAAGTTTACACCCACCCAAAAGGTCCATAAAACTCTTTCCCTTATTATTTTTACAGGATCTTTAAAGATAGTTTTAAGACACTGATCCTTCAAATCTAGCTAAATGTTATTGGCATCCATCTTAAGAGAGGATTGATTTATTAGTAGTATATTTTTTAATAATGTTGATATATTTCTGTGTTATTTTATAACCAGGCAACCTGTGAATTTTTGGATCACTCTTTCAGATATTTGCAAGTGCAGAGGGACTGGGTGTGATTGTGTGGGGTCTGGAGACTTACCCAAATAATTGGCAACCTTCCCTGCAAGCTTCCCAGGAAGGAAGTTGCAAGTTGAAATCTGCTACTGTGATCCCACCATCACCTAAGTGATCCGCATCGACTTTTTCCTGCAAGTTTCCAAAATGAGTTGTGGGAAGATGTTAGGGAACACCTAGAGTCACCCCAAACAGTGAGATGGGCGGCATATAAATTTAATAAATAATGTTGTAAATGAGGATCATGAACACTGCAGCATAGCGGTAGTATTGAACAGCAACCTCACACTGAAACATTTTTTTCAACAAAGAAGTGATTACATTCCTCCTACCCCACCCCACCCCAGCTGAATGGCTCATGGGTTGCTCTGAAGCACAGCTCCCCGAATTGTCCTGCAGACTGCTGCTGCATGGAGGATCTTGTGGATGATTCTAGGACTTTCCCTAACCCCGGAGTGTCATATAAACTAAGCTCCCTTGCTAATAAATTGAAAAACCTTCAGTCCAGAGAAAATTCTCTTTCATGGAGTTTTCCCTGGTCAGTTGATCATCTTCACTCTGACTTTTGTAACCCAGCCAGAGTTATGGAATTGGGCAAGCTATAGAAACTCTTATAATAATAGTTGTTACTTAGTGCTAATCAGAAGCTAAGATGCCAGTTTCCTATTTTTCCCTATGCCAACAAACCTGTATGGTAGGTGAAAGTGTTAAGACCAAAGTTGTCCATGCATCTGCTGTAGCTGAGGTTAACCATAATATATTCCACCTGCTCCCAGTCTACCAGCTTAACTGTCAGCTCACAGAAGTGAAGTAATTTCCATAACATATTATATATACTGCTGTACAGGTTTTATCAGTAACAGCAGTATTAAATATGTGAATCATACTGAGCAATTATTATAATCAAGTATTGCACTTAAGGGATGGACAGGGATTAAAATCTAAGACTGCAATGCTTATGTACTTTAATTATTTCTACTCCAACCTACCAATCATTCATAAATTATGAACCTGGGATCATGGACAGTGATGTAATATCACCAGAGAGGGTATGGTGATAGGGAAAGGCAAAATACGTGCAGTTATTCTCTTTAGGTGGGAATAATCCTCCAGGGTATTTTCACTTTTTAATGGTCTCTTTAACCTTTGCAAGATTTTAGCACTTATTTTGTACCTTAAGCTAATGAGCCTTAAAAAAATGCCTCCCATACCCCCCAGTAACAGTTTGGGTTTGTACAATCTAGAAGCAATGGAGGGCATAAATGGAATACCTAATGAGGGCAGATTATTCCATCCAGAGGAGCACCAGTTATATTTTGGCCCTGAAGAGTTCAAAATAACAGACCAAGCAACTGTTGAGTTAAAAGTTTTATTCATTCAACATCTCACATTACAAATATTTAAAAATTATATGCATACTGCTATAAATAGTCATTTGCAAACTATTTAATAACATTAATTTTCCACTAGCACTTCAACAAATGAACTCTCTTAAAAAAAGAAACTTGTGTTATAACTTAGAGTAGAACATACAAAAATATGAACTTAAATTGTGAAAATGACTTTAATAAAAAATGAATTACCCTTATTTAAAATGCTATAATAAATACTACAACCTCCCCATACACAGTAAAAACTATATGGAAATTCAGCCAAGTAGTACAAGTAACTGACATACTTAAATAACTTTTCCTTCTGATAATATGAGCATTACATTGGGGAAAACATATTAGGGATTAGTAAAAACTAGACACCCACTTGCTAAAAGTTTCACTTCCAAAAAATATAACAAAAGAATCTGATGAAAATTATAAAAACTAATTATACTTTAAATTTTAAAAATATAAAAAATAAAACAGTTGAATACAATATTGTCCCAATTCTTACAATGCTATCAATCACAGTAGCTTTAAAATAAGATAATAAAATAAAGCAAATGACCAAAACCTCTTTTATTCCTTTTTTTAAAAAATAATCTCAAATTTACATTAGTAGAAAGATTGATTTCTGATTCTTTTCTTTAGAAACACCAGCAAGAAAGAGGATTTACTAGAACAGTAGAAAATGACATTTTTAAATGTCTGCAATTAAAAACAAAGAATTACACTGCAAAGATCTTCCAGAAGTCTGAAATAAGTATTGCACATAACTTGAAGTTAACTTGCCACAATTCATCACATTCAAGTTTTAAATCACCTTTTAAAACAGAAGGCTTTAACTCTTCAAGAAACAAAAAGGGGTGAATTATCAAGTCTTTCCAACAGCATCCTTATAAAACACTAAAGTCATTCACTGCAAGTTTTAGATTTGCGTTCTGCAGAGGTCTGTGTATGGAGAAGTAGATACTATATACCAAAAAAGCACGGGGCAGTGGGGTTCTTTTTTACATATAAAATAAATCAGAAACACTTTATTTTACATTGCAAAAATAACCATGTAATTACTCTGTAACTACATTGTAAGTACATGGCCAGTGCCATGCTTCTGAAAGAAAATGACATGCTTGTTTATACCCCTTTAAAATAAAGTGATACCCTAGGATTTTTCAACTAATTACATGTTAGTTATGCTTGGAGTGACATGGCAACTCCACTTTCCATGTAATCTGAAGGACATATTATATTAGCACTATTTCGAGTACAGAGTAATAGAGATAATCATTTATGCCCTGTAAATTGAAGTGTAACCAAATAATCTGTAAACACGCTTTTCACACAATCACCACAAGTGAATATTAGTAGAATAACATTTTTTAATATTAGTCATGCATACTAACATTACATGCCCACCATTGGGCAGGCTTGAGTTTATTTCCTTAAATATGATTTAAAAGCGCAGACACATCTCTGCAAACACCTAACATCAATTTGTTAAGATTAAAAATGGCTAAACATTCACCAAAAAACATCTGCATTTGTGCATTATTTTTAAAAATCTATTAAGAAGCAGTAGACAATTTGGGATGTTACTGTTAAACTTCTACTCTATGTTTATGCATTAAATTTCAAGAGTCTAAAGACAAACTCTCATTTGTCACTTTCATGCTTTTTAAAAATTTCTTTTTTTTAAGTCTCAACTTTACATATAAGTATTTCTTAAATTATATGTACACCAAATACCTGGTGCTGGGCTAAAGATGTTTAAGCAACATGCTTTCTTTTCTCTGCAAATTCTAAAATAGCATTGCCAGTGCACAACATCCATAATTCAAAATGTATGCAGAGCACTGAAATGTATAAAAAGCAGAATATAAGAAAATAAAATTTATTAAAATTATTTATATTAAAAAATGAAGTATATGAAGATCTCTCAGTAATAAAAGTACAAAAAGCTACTCTTTGCAATATGAAAAATTGAGGTATTGCATAAAGAGATATCCCGTCAGTGAAAAGTGTGCCTAAAAATGCTCACTGTTGGAAAAACAAGATATACAAAAGTAGTGCATAACAAATATACATTATGTGCATGACAAAATAAGTTAGCTACAAAAACACTGTACCGAAATTCAGCAGGTCATGTACAAAGGGAAAAAATTATTATTCAAAGCTACTTCTCAAACAGTGTTATTTCTTGTAATGGTAACCCATCTCACCTGTTCACTGGATAGGATCGGCACAATAAGACACCCCAAGCCACCTACAAGCATTTTTTTAAAAAAATTAAAAGGAATATTCCAACTATAATTATGTACTTCAGAGAAAAAGGTCCCTGACAGTCTACAAAAGAGCACTCTCCATTTGCATTTCCTGTTGTCAATATTTGCAGGGATTCATTAAAAGGAGCTCCCTTTCTCTACTTGACAAGTAGACAGCAAATGTCTCCATTTTGACCTTTGGAAAATAACAAGGGTATGTATCATGTACTGAAAACTAAACTGCCTCTGATAGGTAACTGGCAATGGAGGAAAGGGATGGGGAGGAAGAGAGCTTACAAAAGGGATGCTTTTTCTCTGTAGCTGTGCTTAAGCAAGTCTTTGGTTTAAGAGTCTATGGTGGTATCATGCCAGTTTCAGATTCCATCTGGCTTTTTCTACACACTGCTACAACCCCATTACTGTGGTTAAGAGACGAATACATTCCCTCCTATTGACTTTATCAAGATTTACAGAGCATCAGTGTATTTCAGTCTAATCAACACCACCTTGTGCCTTAGCTTTAACATATGCTGTGTTCCCCACTTACATGTTTATAACACTTCGTGCATTACTCAGCAAGTTGGAGTCCTGTGACGGTTTATGTTCTGCGCTAAGTCCCAAACAATTTTTGGGGGGTCAGGATTCCTTTTACTCACTTGCTCTCTGTTGAAAGACAAGCATATCCTTTGCAGACATGCATGCCTATTCATTCAGCCAACAGTGCAAAACATCCCTGGAAACAAACTTTACTTTGCCCTCTTATAAATTGCTAGGTTACAGCTTTGTTAGGAGGTTAGAACTGGTTTCACATCCCAGAGTAAGCTCAAGAAGCAGACAAAATTTGATATGTATTGGAAGAGTGGATTAATAGTATTGGGGGGGGGTGAAGGGGGGAATTAAAATGTATTCTTGAGGTATATCTTTAGGTTCTTGTATTTCATGTCAAAATGGAGAGCAAAGGCTGGCCTCTGATTTACATTAGTAAATTAGGATATAGAGTTCTATATAGCCATCAAAAATAAAATCTATACATTTGTTCTTCAGGAGAGGACATGCCAGTTCACAAGTTGTCATTACTTTAGCTTTGGTAGGATTTGTAGGGCTGTATTCTGATAATGAAATTTCTTTCAAAACAACAACAACAACCACAATAATAAAGAATAAGTGCACTCCCCACCCACCCCCCAGTTATAAACTGACCCAGGATTTACATTCGGGAACTTTAAAAATGTGATTGCTTGGATGAAGAACACAGATCTAAGCTCTGCCTACTCAATTAGTAAAAATTTGAATGTGGTGGGAAGTTGGAGGCACGGTGAGACACAATACTGTGCTAAAGATTTAGCTTCAGAACCCTTACATCAAACAAAAAAGAAACTTAATGCTGCTTTAAACCTTGCTCATGCATTTTTGTTGCTTTAAACATGCTCTTTTCTGTTACTAAGTTAACAGCTAACTGTTTCCATTGCTATAAAATCATCGGTGGCAAGAAAACAGGCTTCCCAGAGGCTTGGCTAGGGAAGGGGGCAAGGAGAAGGAAAGGGCGGGTCGGTTGGACAAAGTGTCAGATAAGATTCATAGTGTTCCTATCTCATGGTTACTTTAATAAAAGTAGTCTATTGATTTTGTTATTAGCAATAATTTAATTAAAAAACAAAATACTCTATTGTTTCATTTCTCTTAATATTGTTCTTTCTTCCTTCAAGAAAAGATAGCAGGAAAGCAGTGTCCTCTGGGGAGCCAGGAAGGTAAGAGAATCTGGCTTCCATGCACTGTGTTATCCATAGGAAAAGGAGTTCCCCATAAAGTTTAATGACAAGATTCTACAAAATACCCATAGGATTATAGGCCATTCTTTTGTTACACTATTTTTAAGTTACAGACTACAACAGCAGGACATGCTATCTTGAGTAAGAGGGACTAGGAAGGGAGGGCAAAGGAATCAGGAGAACAGAAGAGTGCACTTATTTTGAGGGCCTGCATATGAACACACTGCAGTAATCACTTAGTTCCAGCGGAATGAAATATGTCTTGGGCGATCTCCTCCCTCTTTCACCAGGGGCTTGTGGAATTCCCTGCCAGCGCGTGAATGGATAGCAGCCCAGCAATATTCACAGTAATACTGCAGACAGGTCACATTAGCACAGAAAAATGGAGCAAACTTTCCACCACAACGGGCCCCCTGACATTCATCACACAGCTGATCATCCAAGACATATGGCTTAACTTCCACCTGTGATGAAAGAAGGAGAAAAAATGTATACATTTCTTAAGTTTGGCCTCATTAGAGAAAAGTATAGTCCAGGTGTTGTTGTTTTTCCTTCTCTTCCTATATTTCTACCATCCAACTATAGATACTACAGATACCTCAGTAAACACTCTCCTGCACAGTAAACAAAGCTTTGCTAGATCAGACTAGACATGGAACTAGCTCACGATCTTTTTTCCTAGTACTGGCTGAACAAGCAAAACAGAAAAGCGGTAGCCTTTCCCTGTTGTATGGTCTCCATCAAAAGATGTAGTAAATACTGTTCCTGACAGGCTGGCTTCAGCTTTCAACTAACTGGACAATCATATACCAGTCATTATCACTCAAAGGTGAAAAGAATAAAATTGGGATCTGGAATATATACCTCATGTTCTGAGTTTAGGTGGAGAACACACACACACAAAAAACCCAGGTAATTACATTTCTTTTGTTGAGTTATATTTCATAAAGCTACACTCTCTACGAATTTAGCTAACCCTCTTTTAAAACCATCCCAGCTTGTGGCCATTACCACATCCTGCACATGATGGCACTTCCCTATTATTTAAAATGTCTATCAAATTAACTTTGTGTTTCACAATATATACTTTCTACTGAGGTGGGTGTTTGTCTGATAAAACAACTAAAGACTCCTCAAATTAGATGAGTTTATTCTGATCGTACCCATTATTTAAACACTGCACTGGGGGAATCTGATTAAATTAGCAATTGTACTAAATTGACATTATTTCAAGGCAATTCTGATCATATTGAATCACTCTGAAGTACAATGAGAATTAGAGATTTAGAGATTTAGAATGAGAATTAGAGATTTAGAATGAGAATTAGAGATTTAGAATGTTTTGGTGAAATTAAATCTTTACCCCTTTCCTTGATTTAAAATTCATTAGTAGGAATGTTCTGTATAAACAACTTCACAATTTGGAGGATCTACAAATGGATCCCCTTGATTTTTCTTTTACAAAGATAAAAACTGAATAGTCATATAAGAACCTTAGCATTGTTTTGTAACTTTGGCATATGGAGATTCAGTTTCCAGAATTTTCCAATCATAGATTGTTATGGGAATTCAATTTCCAGAATTCTCCAGCCATCATAGTTATTGCTGAGAATTCTAGGTATGGAAGTCCAAACACGTTGACTTTGCCAAGGCTGGAAATACTGAAATATAATGCAGAGTAGGAGGGTCCTTTTAATATGGAACTCTATTGATTCACATTCCCTTTCTTCTCTCTCTCTCTCATATTATATTATATTATATTATATTATTATATATACATATATATATGTGTGTGTGTGTGTGTGTGTGTTTTCGTAAATTTTCACAGGTACAGGTATGTAGGGCTAGGTGTGTTTGGGTCTTTTCCCGTGTAAGATTTCCCGTGTGAGATCCCACTTGCCATCCTCAGACTGGTGCTTTCGGCTTGCACTGGCACGAAGCCGAAAGCACCAGCCTGAGGATGGCGAGTGGGACCTTGCCGAAACGTTGCCAAGATACTCTTAATCTTACATGGGAAAAGACCCAAACATACCTAGACCTACATATATACATATATATATATTTCTTAAGTTTTCGCGGGTATTTATATGTATGGTATTCAGCTTTGTTCAGGTATTTTCCCACGTCATTATAGTTGTGTTTTTAAAGTTGTAGCAACGTTTTGGCAGAATCTCATCTGCCATCATCAGGCTTCTGTATAGTATTCGTCTGTGAGTCAGACTTTCACAGCCATTTCTGTTTTAAATTTGGTGCTAGCCTACGCTGTGCCAGAATGGTTTTTTCTTCATCCTGATTGGTTCAGAGTCTTGGTCTGTGTTTATTGGTCTTGGATTTTTCTGTGTTCTGCTTGATTGGTGTTTCTAATATCTTCTGTCTGTTTTGGAGGTTTTTTTGTCTTGATTGGCTGGCAACATTGTGTTTCCTGTATTGGAGGCTTTTAGTGCGGCTTGGCTCCGAGTAAATGGCTATCAATTATTAGGAAGCTAGGTTTCATCTGGGTGCCTGGTTGGGGTGTGTTTGAGCCGGAGGTATCAGAGGGAGTCTGTTTGTGCCCAGGTGTTTGCCTGGCTTGTGGTGTGGAGATTTTTTTGTTTGAGAGCGCAGTCTTCCAGATAATTGACTCCACCAGACTGTCAATTATCTGGAAGCCTGCGCTCTCAAACAAAAAAATCTCTACACCACAAGCCAGCCAAACACCTGGGCACAAGAGACTCCCCCTGATACCTCCAGCTCAAACACACTCCAACCAGGCACCCAGATGAAACCTAGCTTCCTAATAAATGACAGCCGTCCATTTATTCGGAGCCAAGCCGCACTAAAAGCCTCCAATACAGGAACACAATGTTGCCAGCCAATCAAGACAAAAAAAGCCACAAAACAGACAGAAGATATGAGAAACACCAATCAAGCAGAACACAGCAAACTCCAAGACCAATAAACACAGACCAAGACTCCCAACTAATCAGGATGAAGAAAAAACCATTCTGGCACAGCAGTAGGCGAGCCCCAAATTTAAAACTGAAATAGCTGTGAAAGTCTGACTCACAGACGAACACAATACAGAAACCTGATGATGGCAGATGAGATTCTGCCGAAACGTTGCTACAACTTTAAAAACACAACTATAATGATGTGGGAAAATACCCGAACAAAGCTGAATATCACAAAAATGGCTCAAAATCACAAAAATTGGAAAGTACAACTTATTCGTACCGTTTCCACCATTAGAAGGTAGGAGAATTAATTTGCTATTTAAAATAAATTTCAAAAGATATTCTGTATCAAATAGTTAAAATTTAACTGCCAATGCAAACATAAACCAATTAATTAACCCTGACTCCATTTACACATGTGAATAAATGCTTTGGCTATAAATGTTATTTAATAACTCTGTATGTATGTGTGTATACATATATGTATACATTTCTATACATGTAAAGTACCTGTGACTATTAAAGTATGTATGTCCACAGATAAATTCTGAATTTCAAGAAGATATATTTAAGGAAGTCCTTGATCATATTATATCAAGATCTAAAACACAGGAACGGGAGAGCTACTCTTTATTAATTTCTCTCAAGTGTACATGTGCCAAACAAAGCTGCCACAGCTTTAATAATGGCAACATTTACCTATGAATCAATTCACCTTACTAAAAGCTATGGTAGAAATGTTTTAACTTCTTGCTTAGATTCTGTCAGTAATACATTACATATCTAGAAGTAGAACATTACGTGCCTTCCAGAACTGGAAGACAAGCCACACAAATCAATAATCGTTTTACTTTCTCTATCTAAGAATGGCATCATTCTAAATTGCTGGTTAGAAAAATTTAAGTTGCCAGAAAAGAGAAAAACAGTGTAGCAAAAATTGAAATGGTTCATAACTTCTTACACCAACTTTCCCTAACCTGACTGTAACTCCCAGACAGCTTTTAGCTTGGAATTCTGGGAGTTAAAAATCTCAGTACATCTGAAGAGCACAAGGTTGGGGAATGCTGTCTTACACAGTGTCAAAACAACACGTTTCTTTCCCATCTTCTTTCCAACATATATGTCAATGTGATAAAAGGAGAAGTGAATTTATGTTGCAAAGATATTCTTAGTGCTGCTGATTTGGGTTGTGAAAATGTGTTGAACATTAACAGAGATGGATGTTTAAATAATCGACAATTGTTGCTGTACAGATTATATTGGATTAAAATAGAATGTATGCAAGGAAACTTAGAAATCCAGCAGAAACATACTGGAGCTGCATGCCTTTAGCTCTGATAAAGCAGCTGCCTGTTCTACTACAAAGCATTCAGGCAGGGTGAAAGAAAGGCTAATAGTAAGCAAGTCATGCAGATGTAAAAGGATAACACTAAAAGCACAGGCTTATTTTCTGTGCCGGTGGAAAAGGCTCCAAAGGGAACAACTGGCTTTGGAGTCAAAAGGCAGTAAAAAAAATCAATTCTTTGATATTTTGGATGGGGGGGGAGGGGCAGCATTGCATTTAAACAGTTGTTTTTGTTGTTCCTATCATGAAATGGCACTTATATGGACATAAGCCAACAAAAGAATGCTGTGTAATAAATAGAATATGCTGCAGTACTTACCCGTTTATCTATCTCTCCATGTTGCAGCTGAACAAAGCGGGCACTGATAGCAGCTATATAACTCTGTTGATTGGAAAATGCAACACGCCCAGCTCCTTTTGGGTACTTCAGTTCAGGGTCAGTATCAATTCCAGCATAGCAAACTCCTCCATACAGCCGATCCATTATCATTGCAAGTTCCACTAAAATATAGTAACAACAAATATGCACATAAATCCCCCTTTTTTTCCTAGGCTCTGGGCAATGGGGTTTCTACTCTTCTATCTAAATTTCTGTTCTTCTATCTGAAAATAATGAGAATGTCAGCAAAAGTTAATAAGCTTATTTCCATATCAGAAATTCTCAACAGCAAGGTCACTTGGACAAAGTCAACAAAAGCCAATTTCCATACCTGCTCGTAAGGGTCGTGGAACTCCGCCTACAAAAATGGTTTTCCGTGGATCCAGAGGTTGTGAGCCATCCATCACAAAATCACTGTCACTAAGATTCCAAGGTCGTATCTGAACCTGCAAGTAGAAAACAGGACTTTATATACAGTTCTAACTATGAATCAGAATGGATTTTTTTCATAGCACTAACACATTATTATTTTGTGCCTGATCATGTATATCAATTTAAGGCAATGAACAGGATGGAGATGTCCAACACCTGCTTGACCATCAAAATAACCATGTAAGTATTCTACAAAGTCTCCATAGAAACTATAATAGAATCTGTATCTTTACTTTATCATGATCCCACTACAGAAAAAATCCACTCTCTCCCCAATTAATTAACTTCTATAGATAAAATTAACACTTACTCCCAAAAAGAATTCTCCCAAAATTCTTCCATTTTTGCTTCTTCCTTTTGATTTGTCCAGATTTTGGTTTGTGCACAGAGGTGAGGACCAAATGTGCATGGAAAAACTTCAAAAATAATCCATACGGAAAGAGAGGGCATTGAGACTAAACAGTAAATTATAGTGCAGAGGACCCTGAACTTGCAGTTTGCAGTTAGGACCCTGAACTTGCAGTTTGATAAGCAACAATCAGCCAGTAGTTGTGTAGTGCCCGAGACTCAATAGTTCAAGGAGAAAGGAAAAACAAATCCTATGGTATTCAGCTTTGTTTGGGTATTTTCCCACGTCATTATAGTTGTGCTTTTAAAGTTGTAGCAATGTTTCAGCAGAATCTCATCTGCCATCATCAGGCTTCTGTATTATGTTAGTCTACAGAAGCCTGATGATGGCAGATGAGATTCTGCCAAAATGTTGCTGCAACTTTAAAAGCACAACTATAATGACATGGGGAAATACCCCAACAAAGCTGAATACCATACATGTAAGTACCCGCGAAAACTTAAAAAAACATATATATATATATATGTTGTAAACTTCATATATCTCCAAGCCACATACTGGTTTATCTTTAATCGTGGGACTAGAAACACACAGGTAGAGTTTTCCATCCTCTTCAATACATGCATCAATCAAAGCCTGTACAGAGCTTTCATCTTGGAACAACAAAAAGGCATATCCTAGATAGAGAAGAAAGAAACATGATTTGTTCACTATGTATAGTATATGATGTATTGAAACTTTCTATTTTGTGTGTACTTAGATATAACCATGCCAAAAAAAGGAAAATCATGGTTTCATATTTAAAAAAAGAGGTTGGGGTGGGGTGGGGCGAGGGTCATTTTCCAAAATAGGAGTAGGTATAGTCTAACCCAAATGCTATTATTTGAGACATAACAAATACATTACAAAACTTCATCCATTCCTTCCTTAGAATGAAATTTAATCTGAATGTCACTGCTTTACTCTACAGAGAAGAAATAGAAGGGGGATTAAAGAAACCAAAGAAATCACGGGGCAAAAACAGGAAGGGAAGCAAATTGAACAGTAGATAAAAAGTTCAAACTAAAAGAAGTGAAAAGTGTAGATAAAAAGTGCCAACTCGAATATCAGAAGTAAAATGGAGTCAGAACAACAATGACAAAACACTTCAAATAAGAAGGTGGACTAATGACCACTTCATATTACTTTAAGATTAGCAGTAGTATTGAAATATGCTTTTGTGAACCTGAAAATTCAGGTCTATAATAGAAAATGTGTTAAAGAGACATCCATGTTAAAATCTCAAATGATAAAATTCACTCTATAAATCATAAAATTGCAAGGTTCAGACTATCACATTGAATTCTACATTCCATGCAGAAATCCAGAATTAAAGCATCTACGGCAGATGGCTATCCAGCCCCTATTTGAACAGATCCAATGAAGAGTCCACAGCTCTTCCTATTAAGAAAACTTCCTAGCACTAATAAAATATTTTCATGAGCAGAGATAATCTTTCAACTAATATAGCTTTTATAGAAATAATAATAATAATAATAATAATAATAATAATAATAATTATTATTATTATTATTATTATTATTATTATTATTATTATTAACTATTATTACTTGTTCTAAACAATTTTAGAGAAGGTCAGGATTCATGAAGTAACAAAAGTTACCTTTCGGAGGAAAATACGATTTGCTTTCAGCTTTATGAGGCCAATCTACAATCAATGGGCCAAAACGACGAAAGCTGGCTGTGATCTCATCTGCAAGTTGGTGAACCAAACAAAGAGAGAAAAAAAAATCTTCACTTTTTTTTTCAAGGGGAAGGGTCCCAAATAAAGCAATTTAAGCAATTCGGTGATAATACTCAGGTAAAACTAGGCAACAAAAGGGAAAAAATCTGAATCCAAGAACTGTATATTTAACAAAAAAGCAAACAGTTTAAATATCAAAGCTGTGGCTTTAAGGTTACAAATAAAGATTTGCAGCAACCCACTTAAAGTAATTAATGACTGAATTTGAGCAGTTTTTACTGCCTAGCTCCAGGCATTCTCCCACAGCTAACTTGCAGAGCTTGCATCAAGAGCAAGTTGTTCAGCACGGACTTGCGAAAGGTGGGGAGAAAGGAAAAAGAATGTAGCAGAGCCAAGTCACGCCTACTGCTTACGTCATAGGCCTAAGCTGTATCTGTGCACATCATCTGAGCTGGACCTCAGGCTATCTTCAGCAGCACTTGCACAAAGCAATTATGTAACTGCTGCAGAGGCGAGAATGCAGATTCGTTAGCAGAAAGCAAAGGCTTCAAAGCCTTTCTTCAATTTCTAAATTCAGCTCAGGTGATCTGCACACTGGTTAATATTACCCACATGCACAATTCTTTTTAAAGTGCACCGTGGAATTGTTTCACTCAGTTTAATTTTAAAATAAGCTGGGGAACAGACTGAAATGCTATTTATACGCAACACAGAGCCTGAAAAATTATTTGATCTGCCCTCCCCATGTGCATTGTCTATTTTACTTAAATTCTTCCTAAGGTATTTGGAGGGGGGGTTCATATACTTGTGTCGGAGTTTATTTCTTCATAATCTGATGTTTTTATCATGATGAAAGTAACAGAAATATTTATCTGGGGGAAAAGGAAATGTCACAGATATTTTTTATGTATACAGCTTAAATTTATACATTTATTACCCAGAATTACAGGATTTAAAAAATAGAGCTAGAAATCCCTAAAGAATTTCTTTACATTTCTTTTTTGAAAAAAGGAGCAGTCTGTTATTCTAATTAGCCTAAAAATTAAAATAAAATAAGGAGATTCCCTTTGTCTAGTAGCCTTTTAAATTAAGGCAAATGTTGCCATCAGTTACAGTTAATGTTCATATGCCCAGCATGTTCCTTATGCTTAAATGGATTTTTTTTTCAGCAGTAATTCATCCCTCTGGTGAAATATATGGTGATAGCAAAGAAATAATGCATTATATATTGTTCCCTTAAATAGATGAAGCACTGCACTGTATTTTAAATCAGATACTGACTAAAATGTGTGCCTATTATAATCATCTTCAAAATAAAAGACCTTCATAAAGAGTTTTATGATGTCATAATATCTAACTAAATGAAGCAAATGTATAAAACATATCTCGTAAACTGCGCAACCTACACCTCCTTATCATCACAATTCATAACCTAAAAGCTTGGATATTTGGCAGCTCATAGATTTATACAATTTACACTGCCTGAAAAACTGCCCGAAGTGAGCTCATGAAAATGCTATAATCTGGCATGATTATCCTCTTTTCCATAGGGTCGCACTTGGCCATGGGTGTGTATTTTTGGCAATACTAATATCCAAATATACCTTCATCGATATCAGGTGGCAGACCACCCACAAACACCTTGCGAGAGTACCGTTCAACTCGCTCGCCATTCTGATGAGAGAAGCAGTGTGGTGATCCTAAGCCGCTATGGAGAGTCTGATCCCCACGTCCATCATCCAGAAACCCATCTTCCATTGGGAACAGGGAGGACTGACCTAGAGTTGAAAAGATAAAATGTGTCTGTGTATGTGCATGTATAATATCCATGTGTATTTCTCAAAACATACCAGCGGAATAATAGCTGCCTATTTTCTTATTCTTTCTCCTGTCACAAAGACCCATTATTAATTATACAGATACACAATATTATCTGAATGACTTTGCACAGAAAAGCTGGCTGAATCTTGGTATCATTAAATGGTGTACTATACCAAGCATGTCATAGACAAATGTTCTATTCCAAACACAGAGACTATTTTTTTCCCCCAAGTATTTGCTTCAAAAATATTCTACACCAAGTAATTATTGATCAAGCCCCAATGATCTTGGGACATTGCAAGTACAAGATTTTAGTCACATCCATACGATCATATAGTTGAAGTAAAATATTCCACATCTATCTGACATTTAGATCTCACAGCTCTTTGTCCTTATTGACAAAAACAGTAATAAAAAGCCAAAGGAAAATGGAGGAAAAATATATATTCTCATTGAGAATTCTATATTCTCACTGAGGTGGCATACTAATAGTATAACCATACTTATAAGAATAATAAGTATGGCAGGTCTAATAAAACTGGACAATTAGTGCAGAAGAACAATTAAAGGATTATTATGCTGAAGATAACCAAGTTCCATCCCTCTTGGTCATGAAACTTGGTCAATGTCCTCATACTGGTCACTATTTATTTCATGTATATTCTAAATTCTGTAGAAAATAGCAAGGAAAGAAATGTAATATATGTTTCAATAATGAAGAAATCAATATTATAAGTCAGTTAATGGTCCCTGGTCCACAAGTACCCACAGGTAAATTATTTACCCAAGACTATTAAAATTGTCTTTTTCCAGGAGCTTATTAAATGTGATCAGAATGCTGTGTGGGTTTTTTTAAAAAAGGAGAATAGGAGAAGGGCTTATTTTCTGCTTTTACAATTACCAGAGCATGCTCACCACTGAAATGGTAAAAAAAATAAGTTGAAGATTTAAGGTTAAGAATTCAAAAATGAGGCAGTAACTTCTCATTTTATAACCTGCCAAAACTATAAATAGGACCTGAAGAGTGAAGACAGTTTTTAACAAAGATGGTTCTAGTTAGAATCATATGTAATCACCACTCAAAATCACCTCAGGGGAGCCAGACCTCAATGACTTTTCTTGGCACATTACACTAGACAAGTTAGTGCCTCATCTAGGAACATTACACCATTATTTTTGCTGTTCATTTTTTTTACTATTGTAATTACTGTTAAGTATTGTTCTCACAGCATACCTTAGAATAAAAGTGATTCCATTACAACCGGTCTTGTGTTTCTCTCTAGTTTTCTAGTTCATATAGGATTAACATTTATATGAAATGAATACAGACATGTATTAACACCCGTCCCTTTATTTTATACCTCCCTGGAAGATGCCATGTTGTTTAGTATACAATACATCATGTCTGTTGAAATTATAGCAATATAAAAGTTGTAGAAGTCATTCCTTTTATATGTATTATAAAATGCTAAAGATACACCACCAGTCAAAAGTGAAATCCAGAAGCACCAAATGGAATTGTGACATTTCATCTTCCAAATGCCAGTGTACATGCACACCAAGAGCATTGAACAAGTGCAGTGCAGGGAAAGTGGCAGTTCCAGGGATCCAATCCTGGAGCCACTGTTCTTAGTTAAAGGGCAAAGAAGTAAACATCCCAATCTCCCCTCCCCATCTCTTACTATCTTTGATAAAGTAGCTCTGACACTGGCTTCAGGAAAGGGTTGAGGCATAGAAACTATAGACATGCACATGGGGGCAACATTTTGATCACTAATGAAGTCATAACAATTTACCAGTTTGCCATAACCTACCAAAACTGAAAAAAAAAAAAAAACAAGCTCCATTTAGAAAAAAAAAAGCACTGTGCCAATCAATTTTCATGATCTGTATTCGTCTGAAAAACTGAATCCTCTCAAATTAATAATTTGAATTCCATAGTGCTGCAGAGCCTCTTTTTAGCATGAATTCTCCAACCGCGGACCCTTTTTGGGGAGAGATTTCTTACAGTGATTTCCCCATCAACATCTCAGTCCAGGCAGCATCAAGGAAGCTAACAAAGTGGCATCTGTCTATGATTGTTAGGTCAGCATGCACGGTTCAAAGATATGGTTGTAGCATCTTAGTTCTCATCCCACAGATTTTTAAAAAGCACCTATGTGACTTAATTGCCAGGCTTCCTTTTTAGTGATGTAAAATCTCCCAAACTGTATACTGTGGTCCTGCTAGTGCCTGCAAGGCAGTTTTGTGCTATTGAAGAACCCTCCAAAACAAAGACATTGCTCAGATGCAGAGAATTTCAGCTTGATCACAGAAGTTAGATAAGAGCAATGCAGTGTGAAATTACCTCTATCACACAGCTCAACATCTTGAGGGACATGCAAATCATTACTAAGTATTAAAAATGTTTGGAAGAATGCCAGTGCTAACAGCCACAATAAATTATGATGACAATTAATGTTGCCTGTGAGAGAGACCTGGAAATTCAAGTCATTTAGGTGCTTCCATAAGTAAGAAACCCTCTTCTCCTACCAGCACCCAGCTGAAGCTATCATTAATGTGTATTTTAATTTTGGAAGTTCTTGCTAAAAATACTGTTTGCTACCCACTCACTCTGTATTTAATATATTATGTTAATTCTGCCTCACCATCATGTTCTGGGATATGCTACTTTCAGTAGGTAACGTTAGCACAGCATGCACATTGAAGAAGCCTGCCCCATCCACCTGTCCCGTTTAAAAACTTCTGATCTTTCAGAAACAGCTGGTGCATTAGTGATGCCATGAGACATTTTAAACATCAGAAAATTAAAGAGGAATGTTGTTACCTCGCCTTCTCCCATATGTCCTTGCTGCATGTCAAATGAGAAGAAAAACAGCCTTTCAAACATTGTTAAATAAAAATTAAATAGAGATAGAGAAAAAAGATACGCTATTTCACCTCCATATAGCCTCAGTGGTTCTCAAGCATTAGTGCAGTGCAGACCACATAAAATAGTTTTTTTTTTAAATCTCAAACACATCAGAACCGCTAACAAAGATATCTAATTTTTAAAATACTACCTTTCAGCTGCTTTGTGCTTACTGGAGTATCCAGTGGATCGCAACTTTATTAGTATATCTGGTATTTCTAAGCGGCTGCAACCTTGGATTTTGATCAGTCTATCAGTTTCTTAACAATCAGATTTTGTTTTCAGTGAGCCAATATCTTCAATTAAGATTTACAAGGGAAGCAATTGACCATGTGATTACCATGAATCCAGAGTTAGGAATGTTAATGTCTGTGAAACATTAACATGTTTATCGCACCCTTTAGCAAGCTGGTTTTAAACAATGTTAGCCATTGGGCTAAATAACTGAAATGCCCTGTAGACTAGAAAACAAACATTACAATGGATTGCTTTCTATAGACAACACTGGGACTCCTTTTACAGTACTTGATTGTTCTTTAGCTTTGCCTGTGTAAAAATAGTATCAACGCTTGAGGTCAGAGGTGGGATTTTTTTTTTTAAATTTAACTACTGCATTGAAAATTTGGGAGAAAGTAGCTGGGGACATGATACAAAGTAGTCACACAAATCTTATTTATGCTTGTGGCCAAAGCCAAATGAAGCTAAAATGGGGGGAAAGAGGCTTGCAGAAAGTGTTCAGGTTTTAACTGCTATGTTAAGCTTGCTTTTAATGCTCCCACTGTTCTTGAGTTTCACAGCATGGCAGGAAACAACAGGGCTGAAATGCCTGGGGAAGGTGAGGTCAAAAGAATTAAGGACTATGCACAGCCTTAAATCTTATGTTTCTATGTTTCTCACCCTATTCTAGCTTGCAATGCTTACTAACAGCCACATCCCAATGATGTCGATCAGAAAAAGAAAAAAAAAACACTCTTACAATCTGGTTATATCCCTCCAAGCATCAATTGATATATCATGCAAAAAGCTCTTCAATGTATGAAATCCTCAAACATTTTTTTTTTAAAAAGTAATTTCTAGAATTCTCAAGGACCAAGATAGTCTCATGCGTCATAATGTTCTTAATAGAGTATCTAGCTGTAAAAAAAGAATCCCAATCCACTATTTAAGAATAGCTTGCATTAACTCTGAGAGGAGGAGGAAGAGAAAAAATAATTCTTCCCAAACATCTGCTGACTTTCTTTTTAACATGCCCTGCTCAACCATATTTATTGTGCCTCGCATTACTACTTGGCATCAGTTCTCTCTTTCTTTCTCTTTCTCTCTCTTTCTTTCTCTCTCTCTCTCTCTTAAAGTCTTTAGACAAATTAGAATACCCTTCAGGAAGAGTCAAAGCCCACTGAAACAAAATTAACAGCTTGTTCAGAGAAGTGGAACTAAGGAAAACTGTTATCTGTTTAGCTGATAGAAGTTTAAATCTCAGCACAGACCTTTTGGAAAGTGGGTCTTGACAATTATTTCTCTTCACATCAAGCATTCCATTGTTTATAGATGCAGAAAGGCCTAGAGTGGTTCTGTAATTCTTAAAATAAAAGCACAGCTACAACAGGCCACCTTCTATGTGCTTAGAGAAGCTCAAGTGGTCTTCAAAGTGTTCTCTACCTAAAAAGCCATTAATCATGTTTGTGGTCTATAGCTGAGTAACAAAACTAAATGTACAATACAGCTTTCCTTGCTTGGTGCATTAACAGGCTGGTCAACATAGCTGCAATTCCTACTGAGGCCCATAACAGTATTGTTAAAATGCCAGACTGTTCTGTCACTTGAGTGCCATAAAAACATTGTGACAGTAACCACACCCAAAAATCTGAGAGACAGAGTTGCAGGAAGTTTTGCTGCTACAGATTCCAAAACTTCCTGAATCAAAGTACAACTTCAAAACATTAATCATTTGCATCTGTTTTTTTTAATTTACTGATACAGTAAATCTATACTGCCCATATCTCTATCATCTATAGGATGTTAGAAGCAATGCTTCAAAACATGTCTGGGATTAGGGTGAACATGCTATTCCTATTAGAAATATTCTATAAATTTCAAACTGCTCCAACTGAAGTATAGATTTAAGTTTCAATTATTTGATAGATTTAAACACTCTGATTCAGAGGAAGTTCATGAAAGTTCCCAAGATGTTTTTGACATGGTGGAATATCTGTCTTATTTACTGAAGAATTTCCTTCCCTGAGTTTTTGGTTAATCACGAAAAGTGCCATCATACAGATTACATTAAAAATACTTTCATCAAACAAAAAGTAGATATACCCAGATTCTAAATTCTTACAGGAAAAAATATAATGCTGGAACAAAAAATGATCCTAGCAATATATATTTTGGAGGGGTTTCAATTTATAATGTTCAGAGAAAAGCAACAAGCATAATAATCAGGATGCTAGAAATGAAGTCCTACATAGAGAAATTAAAGGAACTGGGAATGGTTAGCATTGAGGATGGAGATTATGTCAGCACTCTTCAAATCCCCGTTCTCCATTGACTTCAGAATGCAGGACATAGTCATGGATTCCAAGTGAACGTCAGGAGAAACTTTGTGACATAAAAGCATGCATATATGATATGAACGAGTGTGTACATGCTGTTATGTTATCTTAACACTGAAAAATATTTTATACTATCCAGTTTTTAAAATAACTGTTCCAATCCATTGTTCTCCTAACAAAATACTGCATAAGCATGTCCACAAATGCAAGCCAAGGTAGTTATTATTCCCAAAGGAAAATGTCTTACGTATACACAAATGAACACATACAAGAAACTAGAATGATTGGATATAAATATGAAATCTAATTTAGAATCAATAAAGGGAGGCCATTAAAATGGCACTGAACTACCTATGATAGGTAGGTAAGTTCAGGTATTGGCTGAAATAGAGTTTAAATATTAATATAATTTTAACAGGATATATTATGATTATCATATCCCGTTTATGTTATAGTTTACCTACCTATTTAGGAACAACAATTATACATTGTAGAAAGAAAAATTAGCAGGACTTTGAGTAGCAATCAAAATAGATACAGAAGAATTTAACCGACAACTAAAGATAATGAAGAAATGCTGTGAGGCGGTCAATACAAGAGAAATCACAATGGTTCAATAGAGTTTTAGCAACAGAAATTTATATGGAGGAACAAAAGAATTCTTGAATAGAACAGAGCTATTGTACCAAACAACTGAAACACTTTCCTCTCAATACATTATGTAATACTGTACTTAGTTAAGCCTTTGGGTAAATTGAAATATTTAACACACCAACTTGTTTCCTAGGAATACCCTTTTGACAGCAGCTCATAAACTGTGAATGATAGAAATGGATCATGAAATATCTTCTGCCAAAAAGATAAACTTCTCAAACTTCTGCCAAAAGGTAAAAATGGGATCTCTATTCCCACTGCTGCATATTTTGTCTGCTGAAGTTTTCAAGTTTAGACCCTAGCATGCTCAATTAAAGAATCTCAGACAGTAGAGATGCATGACATTTTTTCTGGCACTTAGGCAAGTGCTGTCATGGTAGTATGTATCAAACCAGATTGATTGACAATTTGCATTAATTAATTAGAAAGCATTTAAGCAGGTTATAAGTCACTTGTGGCTTACATTTTTACTGTGCGAAACACTATAATAAACATGGATGCTACATAGTATGTGTAGCCATTTGGCACTACAAGTTACTTATGTATATTCCTAAGAATTCAACCAACTGAATAGGCCACCAATTCTGTTTATTTAAAAGATGCAGTTTCCTCCCATTCATACGCACACGTACATACACACACATATCATTTTTTTATTAATGACATCATTAATTTTCAGATTATCAAACTATTTGCAAACATTTTAGTTCTTAAAAAAATCCTTGAACACCGAAAGGTTGTAATTGCTTGCTTATGAAACTTGTGGAAGCAAACCTGTCCCAACACATGTTAACTGGATAATTGTATCTAACCAGAAATCCATCAAACCAAGACTAAGGAAAATTAACAAAGAGGAAATGAAGGCTAGCCTTTAAGCAAGTGTGCACTCACCAAATGGCAATTAATTACATTGGATATAGTATTCTGACACTGAAGTTTGTAAAGTGTGATGCTTGAGAGTTTGAATTATGAATTAAAATGCCTCTAATTTTTATGTCAATTTTATCAACGTTCAAAAGATAACCTAAAATAAACTTGACTCTTAAAGCCAAATGAACAATGAACACATTTGGATATCATATTAATTTAAAGTTTGATTTGGCTCCGAATGCTAAACAAAATAAAATAGAAGTGTGGGATCTGCAATGTATTATGCATAAACCAGGAATTCTGACTCCTTTCTCTTCTAACAAGCCATAATCAAGTTCAAAACCTATTGGAAGAGGAGCCAGACAGATCGGTCAGCAAGCAAGAGTATACTGTTTGTTCACCCAAAAGTGATAAATGCACTAATATGATTACAAAATATAATGTGAACATAAATGTACCTGATTTTTCTTCCATGGAAAGTCAGGAAACTATTCATTACATAGAAAATCTGGAAGATCCGGAGAAGGGGAAAAAGGAGGAGGAGGTGCAGCAGCATTAAGTGCACGCATTTATTGCCCAGTTTGGCTCTTAGATTTAGTCCAGGATTTATCTTCAGTCAGAGGATAATACCCATCTATTTTATCAGATTAACTTTTTGTTAAAACATGTATATTCTGCCAGGTGATTCAAAACCACATTGGCAGTAGCACACACACTGGTTTAACTCTTTAAGGAGTAGTAAACAACAATACAACTTAAAATAATTTTTTTAAAAAACCCCATCAAATGCAGAGGGCACAAAAACAGCTAAAAAGAAAGAAAGAAAGAAAAGTATTTCTCCAGCATGTACAATCTTGCAAACAGATGGAAGAGTGTAATGCCATTTTTATCCTGCTTTTTCCAAATATACTCCCAACACTTCTGTGATCAGGAGCTGATCTTATGGAAAGGTCTTAAAATGCAAGAAGCATCTTCTTCTTCAGTATTGAAGAAGGAAGCTGTAAAAATATCTTAGATCCTGATAGTTTCGGTTTTTTAATTATTAACGCCAGCACTTTTAATTAGTTCTCAAAGCTACTGAAAATCCCCGTATATTTTAAAACTGGCATTCTCTATTCCCTCTTGCTGATTTTGTCTTTTTCTCACAGCATGGTATACTGAACTGACATTTTCAATAATCATCTATTGAAGAAAGCTCTTATTATCAGGGCATTCAACATAACCATCTTTATTAGAAATACTGGGGGGACAAAACTGATTACTGTAAACTAAACCAGTATCTGAATTATTTTTGTAGTCTACTTCTAAAATATCTGTTATTAAAGTTAATGAATATTAACTCCAGCAATGAGTTACATGTTGTTAGCACCACTATTCTTTTCTCATCAATCTGTTAATTGTAAGAGAAACAAAGCACTGTCTTAAGAAATAGGAAGGATTCCAATTTTGCCTTGGCTAGAGCACACATTTGAAAATATGTTGTGAATGCTCTTGCAGAATGACTGCTTTCGGTAGCTTTACAAAATGGCTACCACAGAGAAGATTGCCAGTTATAACACCAGCATTGACCTAAATGTTCTGCCATCTTCACCTGCACCACTATTGTCTCTTCGTACACTTTTCTTCCATTTTCTAAACTAGCTCTACGCTGCTGCCATCCATTATTTTTATTTTCTAATTAGCTAAATAGATGGAGCCTATCTGCAGCTCAAAAGTATTACTGAAAAGTAACTATGAGTCTGGAGGCTTTATTTTGCTTTGAATCATGCCAGCTATCTATTTAAAAAAAATGGGGGAGGGGAATCAAAGAATATTTTTAAAAATGTAAACATTTGGGTGGGATAGAAAATCTTGCAAGTACTTTAGCACCAGACTGAGGCCCCAAATAATGAAGTATTTGCTTCAACTTTAAATAACAGATATAAAATACATTCTTTTCACTTACACACACACACATGCACACACACACACCAATCCAATTGTTTTTATTGCCAGAAATAGAACACAAGAAGAAAATTACACACATATAATAATTATAAATAAGGAATTCTTTTTTCAATGTGAAAAAGAAGTCACCAAAAGGATTTGTTTAATATAATAGACATCATTTTTTCGAGAGAAAACTGTTTCTGTTTCAATCATGTTCCATCTTTCTATACATGGAAATTGAACTTGTGAGCAGATATTGATAAGGCTCTCATAAAGTACATGGAGAAGCAATGAATGCAAATCAATAGGGAGGCTCCTAATGTAAAATAGCTGAAGCATTTTACTAAACACACCAGTTCCTTAAATGTTCCACACAAATCCAACCTCCCTATTAGTATCACAACTTTTTTAGGGCACCATTTTGATAACTATTAGTATTATGTTCCAATTAATAAAGGTTTCACAGATTTAAATTTTTCTTTGGAAGGTGCTCAGCCTGCAACAAAAACAAATGCCAATTAGTCAATAATATTTTGATTACCTCAAGCAAGAAATTTTCTTTATCAGATAAAGCTGAAGAGAAAGGTAACAAATAAATAGTTTAATTTAATTGGGCACCTTAGTTTTATGTATTTTGCTGCTTCTATCTTCTGTCTTTCACAAGCCCTTAATTAGTCTTTAGGGAAGACTTGTGAGGTGGAGGCCACAAGATCACTTGCAAAACTTTTAACAGGCCTGTCAAAGAATTGTTTTCTTTCACCTGCGGTGTTATAGCTCAGATGGGAAACAGGGGTTTTTCAAATCCCTCATTGGTGCAGCTTGTTATTATGATTCAGTGTCACTCTTTAGTAAAACTGTTTCTCCTGTAAAGTTGGTTTGCTTCCCAGTATTCTCTGCCACTTTTGCAATCCAATCTTCAACCAAGCTCTGTCAACACAGGGAGGGCAGGATAGGCGGAGGAATCAAAGACCTGGCAACGCCCTGTCAGTGCTGCAACAAAACTAAGAAGACTGTGGTGCTACAGCTATCCCCATCCATGATCCTGAGAAGATCTATTCCTTCCCAGAACTTTCCAATAGACAAACTTCTACTATTTCATTTCAACAGGCCATGTGCTCTGTGAACTGAATACAATACAATAACATAAATCTCATACCTGCCTATTATTTCTGTCAGAATTTCCATTTTGCAATCTTTTCCCATTCCCCATACCAATTTTCAACTGGTTTCTTTATCCCTTTGGCTTTATTGAGCCATGATGTGATCAGACAGGCAATTTTCATACTTTTGGAAGAACAACGTGAAATGCTCCCTAAAAGAATTGTGTCCTTTTAAATTGTGTTTGCATTTAAGAGCTATGGTTTTTTTTTAAAAAAAAAAGTCTTCCCAGCTTATCATTAACTTTATATTATTTTTATTTCTTATCAAATCATTTGTTTCATCTTTTAGATCTCCAGGAAATATCACAAATTAAAATCCATGTGTTGTAAACCAATTATGGAAATAGGCTTTAATTCCCACTCAGCGCTGTTTGTATTACTAGCAAATATATCCATTTCCTCCATTGGTACAAAATTATCCTTTATACCAGAGCTTTTATACAATTTTCAGGATTAAAATAACTATATCTTCTCCAGAATGTGATATTTCATAAATAACATGCCTCTTCATTTAGTTAAATGAACCAAGAGTTCTATGCTGATTTTATTGCAATTCTGTAACTTTTTAAAAAGAGTATCTTAAAATTTATTTCTGTTTTTCCTCAGTTCTCTAGAGATAGATCTAGGAAAGACATTTGGCCCTTTTTTTAGCTGGAATACTAACAATTTTTTAAATTGCAAAATAGGTTGGAAATTGTGTCCCATAATACGTATTTTCATCCACTGCTCTTTGACAGTACAATAACAGAAAATTCATATACATCTATTTAAAAAGAAGATTCATCGCTCTCCTAGATAAGCATGCATATGATTATACTCTAAGAATGCAATGACTTGGAACCAAAGCTATGATATGTAAATACAAGCAGAAACATGGGTGAGATTCAATTTTTTCTGTGGGCATGGATTAGGTGGTGGGCATGGCTTGGTGATCATGTGACTGGGTGGACGTGGCTTGGTGGTCATATTATTGGCTGGCCAACTCAATATCACTCACATTGAGGCACGCATCTCCTCGCCTGGCCTCTCATGACTGTGAGGATGCTGCAACAGTCGTAAGTGTGAAAAATGGTCAAAAGTCACTTTTTTCAGTGCCATTGTAACTTTGAATGGTCACTCCACACAAGCAAAGTACCAGCAAAGGAGGGGAAAAAACTCCAGAGAAGTTCCTGAGACAGGAAGTCTAGTCCTGCCCAAGAATGTAATAAGAGTTAATGGAGAGGCAGTTTCTGTAACATCAGCAACACCAGAATGTTTCCTTCCTGCCTTCCTTACAGGATTAGGCCAGTAATTTCTTCTAACAACCAGTTCTCCAAACTGCTTAGAATGTTAACAACCAGTTCTAGCGAATAGGTGCAAACTGGTAGAATCCCACCCCTGAGCAGAACTCTTCCAAACTGTGTTGTATCCCTTTTCCACTGTAGATAACCCCCCATGCTCCATCCCAGCCTGGTTGCAGCAGAAGATACTGTAGCATGAAGATACTGTAGCATGAAGATGCCAGTGTGACAAAATCAAGCTGCATCAGCAGAGTTATATTTGCACTTTTGTGGATCATTATGACTTTTTCTGAACTTTGCATGCCAGGATATCAAAGGAATTGATGAATGGGATCTCAAAACCACTGACTGCTATCTTTGAGGACTTCTAGAATGGGCAGGGGAAAGTTCCAGAAGAGCTAACCTTACTCCAATCTTTGTAAAGGGAAGAAAAATCCACATGGGAAACATAGAAAAATCTGTTTAATGGGGAACATTTGGGACAATCCTAGAAAAGACCATCAAGCAGCACTTTGCAACCCCTTAGAAACAAATAATATGATTACCAGAAGCCAGCATCAGTTTGTTAAAAATAGGTCATGTCAGAAATTATTTTTTGGGAGAAGAAAGGGTTAAAGTGATTAGACCAGTGGCTCAAAGGAATTTTGCAGATGGAGCATCCTTAAGAGTTCAGTAAGGCCTTTGATGCACATATATAAAATAGATAGCAGCTGGCTGAGCAGTAATATTGTGAGAAAGTGGTTGGTACACTGGTAGACAACAAATTAAGCAAGAACCAGTAATATGTGCAGCTTCAAAAAGAGCCAAAGCAATCTTGAACAGTAGATGAATAGTATGGAGATAGATGAATAGTATGGAGACCACAAGAAATAACAGCACCCATTCAATGCTGCACTGGGCAGAATATTATGTCCAATTCTCAAACTCCAACCACAATACAAAAAGGATGCAGATTAACCAGAAAGAGGGCAGATAATTGCAATAACGATGATGAGGCTCTTGGAGACTAACTCCGATACAGAAAAATTAAAAGAATTGGCTATCTTTATCCTAAACAAAAGAAGCCTAAGGGGAGACACACTGTAATACGGTAGCAGTCTTCCAACATGTGAAGAGCTGTCATAGGAAAAAAAGATGTAGATTTATTCTCCATAGCATCTCAGCATCCAAGAGTAAAACAAAAACTAATGGGAGGAAGTTTTTTAGAAAAAAATCTGAAATAATGAAGAATTTCTTGGTCTGAAGATCTCTAAGAACTATTCCTATGCTTTTGGGGGAGGGGACAGCTGCTGTATTGTTGCCTGCTTCCTAGGGCTGAGAGAGAATGAGTGGTCCAAGGTTATTCAGTTAGCCTCATGCATAAGGCAGGCCTAGAACTCACAATCACCTGTTTTCTAGCCTGGTGTCTTAACCACTACACTAAGCTGATTATGCTTTTACAGAATTCCTCTTAAAATGGCTAATATATTTCTGTCTAATCTCTTCTGAAAGTATCAATGATATTTAATATAATCATAAGAAATAAAGGTTATTTTTTAAAGAAAATGTTTGCAAGATTAATATCTAAATTTCACAGGCATATTCAACTTCTTGACTTGATCAAACTTATAATTTCTTTCTTTCTTTCTTTCTTTCTTTCTTTCTTTCTTTCTTTCTTTCTTTCTTTCTTTCTTTCTTTGGGTCTCATTCTTGAACACACAGTATATATTAGAGTCAAATTTACTGCTCATATTACATGTTGCTATAATTGTGCATTTTGAATCCTTCTATTAGATTGTTGCATGCATATCAACTTAATGAACAGATGCTCCAAAAAACTCAGTTTCTTTGATCAATACATGGGTTTGTATGTGATTCTCAGGTAATCAAATTCTGCAATTCAGCTTCAAATATTCTTATTGAATGCTATGAATGGATTACTGAATTTAACTGAATACTGTTTTCTTATTACTGTAATTTTCTTCATATAAAATAACTTGTCCCTACATTTAGGTTGCTAAGAAAAATACATAGATGAGGGCAATTGGTAAAATTTAAAACTAACACTAGTTAAATATATGAGCAATTTTAACAACTAGTTTCATATACATATTAATCATTTACATTTCTTCTCTCCTACCAGTATATTGGTATATGTGAAGCAAGCCCAGAAGTCATTCGGGCACAAGAGAAACAGCCATTGTGCAATATCAGGGCTATTTTTAAATGAAATATATTGCTACATTCATTTTACAGATAAGTTACAGATAATCAGAGTTGGAATCTAGTTCAATCCCCCACCCAAGCGGGAGACCCTATACCATTTCTGACAAATGGCAGTCCAATCTCTTATTGAAAGTCTCAACTGATGGCGCTCCCACAACTTCTGAGGGCAAGCTGTTCCATTGGTTGATTGATCTCACTGTCAGAAAGTTTCTCCTTGTTTCCAGGTTAAATCTATCCTTGTTCAATTTCCGTCCATTATTCCTTGTCTGGCCTACAGGCGCTTTAGAAAATAGCTTGACCCCCTCCTCCCTGTGGTAGCCCTTCAAATATTGGAAGACTGCTATCATGTCTCCCCTGGTCCTTCTCTTCACTAGCCCAGTTCCTGCAACCATTCATTGTATGTTTTAGTCTCTAGTCCCCTAATCATCCTGGTTGCTCTTCTCTGTACTTTTTCTAGAGTCTCAACACCTTTTTTATAATGTGGTGAACAAAACTGGATGCAGTACTCTAGGCATGGTCTTACTAAGGCTTTATAGAGTGGTATTAGTACTTCCCTTGATCTTGACTGTATCCCTCTGTTCATGCAACTTAGGATTGCATTCGCTTTTTTGGTGGCTTCTGCACACTGCTGGCTCATATTTAGCTGGTTGTCCACTAAGACTCCAAGATCCCTCTCACAGTTACTGCTATTGAGCCTGGTTTCACCCAGTCTATATGGGTACTTTTGGTTTTCCTTGCCTAAGTGTAGGACTTTACTTTCCTCTATATTGAATTTCATTTTATTAGATATGGCCCAGTGTTCTAGTCTGTCAAGATCCATCTGGATCTTGAGACTGTCTCCTTGGGTGTTAGCTATTCCTGCCAGCTTAGTATCATCTGCAAATTTGGTAAGTTCCCCTTCCATTTCCTCATCTAAGTCGTTAATGAAGATATTGAAGAGTACTGGGCCTAAGATGGAACCTTGTGGCACCCCACTACTTACTTCCCTCCATGTAGGCTTAGCCCCATTAAGGACTACCCGTTGAGTACGGTTTGTCAGCCAGTTGCGAGTCCATCTAGCGGTGATGCTATCTATTCCACTTTTTTCTAGCTTACTAAGCAGTAGGTTGTGGTCTACTTTATCGAATGCCTTGCTGAAATCTAAATATATTATGTCCACAGTATTTTCATTTTCATTTCAAGTAGAATATTTCTTCAAACTTCTTTATTGATAGACCCAAATAGACCCAAATTATATTAATCATTGATGCTTACAGTATGTATGTCAAAGCAGGCAGGATGGTAGACATGGCATCACAGTACAAGTCTCGACACTTTTGTATGCACGCACAACATTATCACAAGCACAAAAGGGATGCAGCTTGCAATGTAACACCATGTCTGCTGTCTGGCCCATTTTTACCTCCCTATAGACGATTATGTCATTCTAATTATTAAAACATTACCCTGTTATTACTCTGAGAGAAATGAATAGAAATTAACTACTACTGTTTCTACAGTATGGAATAAGAAATTAAGAAATAAGATGAAAATATGTCACAATTAGAGATACAAAAAATCTACATCAACACATTTGTTATGAACATTAGGAAAGCTTTGGACTGCAGACTAAGAATTCCATATTTGACTTATGGAGGCCCAGCAGAAGCCCCTCCTCAAAAGACTAATGATACCCTTGTCTTTTTTCTTGTGCAGGAAGTATGAACAAGGAAGAAGGAAGCAATTGTTCCTCTCCTTCTGTGAATTGAAAAAGATAGTTCCTTTCCTTTCTGTTTATACCTGACATGATAGATAATACTCACTGCCCTAGTGGCAATGCTAAGAACAGATGTTAGGAAATGTTAAGGGTTTCATTCATGGTGAGAAAATGATAATTTTAAATGATGCTTAAAAATTAATTTTGACTTGTATTTGTGCCAGAATTTAGGGGATCTTATTTATATTGAATTAGAGCCAGTGTGGTACCTAATCTGTGGAATTATCATTCCACTAAGCTCAAATACAGTACAGTCTAGTACAGACTGCTTTCACCAAAAATTTAGCATGTAGCAAAATACTTGACCAACAATATTATTAGTTGCTGTAGTGAGTATGGTAATTATATTTGTTATTTTAACTTTTTACTAAATTATTATTTAATTCTTTTGTATCAAATTGGAACTTGTTCATAAATTCTTTTAGAACATTTGATATTTTAATAACTGAATCCAATTCCTTCTCTAATGATTAGGTTTTTTTCTTCTTCCTAGCATTTTCCTGTTTCCTTCTTTATTAATCAAGTGTTGATCCATTGATTATAACAGAAATTGGCTAAGTCTGATGTCATGGGCTGAGAGTGATTGACCAAAAGCAGTGGTGGAATTCAAAAATGTTTACTACCGTTTCCGTGGGCGTGGCTTTGTGGGGTGGTGTGGCTTGGTGGACATGGATTGGTGGGCGTGGCTTGGTGGGTATGGCAGGGGAAGGATACTGCAAAATCTCCATTCCCACCCCACACCAGGGGAAGATTACTGCAAAATCCCCATTCCCTCCCCACCCTACTAACTTGCTTTCCAGCTCCGTTCTCCTGTGCAGGGAAACATAAGAAGACCCAGTCGATCAGTTGAGACTCAGGAGGCAGAGAATAGAGGGAGGAAGCTACGGGGAATGGCTATAAAAGCCGACAAAAGGAAAAAGAAAGGAGGTAAAAAAGTCTCTGCAGCATTTTAAAAGCGTTGCGAGAGCTAATTTGCCAGCACAAATGACAAATTGAAGAATCCACGCTTCTGACTGGAGACTGAGGAGCCAATCTTTGCCACAACCTCTTAGGCAAAACTGAGTCGTGAACTGGGAAAAGTGACAGTTGACAAGGGGTGTGGCAAAGATTATGGACTCAGTCTCCAGGCAGAATGATGTGTGTCAACCCATCCGTGGATTTTCCATGCTGGAGAACCTACTGAATACCACCTGTGACCCAAAGTCACCAAGGCAGCTTTGATACCTAAAATGGAACTAGATCTCACTATCTCCAAGTTTCTAGCCTGGTACCTAAACAATAGACTATCTGCAAATGCAAATTTTATGTTCAATATACATTTGTAACAATAATCAGCTTATACTGTGATTTCATATATGAATCTGGTTTAGTTTACTTCATTCCTATTTCAAAACAAATGAAACATTTTTTAAATCAGGGCCTTCAGGGTATTTATAACTTTGGAATGCCAATAAATGCAGGATTTCTAGAGCTGACATTTAGCTTTAGAAGGAATAGCTGAGTTTACATTAACATTCCCATTTTTGGTTTTCCAACTCTGAACACCCAAATATCAAAGAATATTATTTTTAAAAAGTACATTTGTTAACAGCTTATCAGTTTAATTTAAAAAGAGCAATGAACTTTATCTCAAACTATCTTCCAATTCATACATTAATTTAAAGAAAACTCAGGTTACAGATAAGAAAACAAAGACTTTCAAATTATCAAAAATAACTACTGAAAAATTTATTTTTTGTGAAAGAGTTCTTCGGTCCATCTAGACTAAAGTCAAGTAAAAGGGCCATTGTTGTTTTCCTAAACTGATTGTTCAGCTTTACTACAATTCTTGAAGATAGAAATAGAAATAAAACAGTCATATTTCAGAATGGCCAGCAATTGGATTTGTTGTCATCATGGTAAGCACAAATAGAAATAAATTATCCAAATATACTATTGATATGGGATGCCTAAATAGGTCTAATTCAAACCTCCCAGACTAATATAGAACATGGATATCCTTCAAATGTCAACATTTTCAGGAAGCATTTCCCTGTAAAATCAGTGAGGTACAATTTAAAAACAAATTTTGAAATTACCATTTTAAAAAAATGAAATGGAACAGATCTATGACTGAACACATCAACATTGACATTAACTGGAAAAACTGATCCATCCTAACAATGAGAACTGGCATTTCCAAGAAGAATACTTGACAAGTTAAAAGCTACTACAGAAGAGTCACCTGTTCATTTTACATAATAAAGGGAATATTTGTATTTTTATAATTAAACCAGATTATATCCCACCACATCTAAGGGGGGGGGGAAGCCCCTCTGGTAGATGATTGAATGATTACCTTTTCAACTGCTTACAAGAGGTGCAGTAAAAAGAAAGTCTTCAAATTTCACTATAGATATTTCAGGAAAAAGATGTTTGTCTCAGTAACATACTTGCATATTATCAATTATGTCCAATATTTTCTATATAGTGTTTCCTGAAAACAGCTTTTAACAATTTTAGCAAAAATTCTAATCCCATAAAATATATTCTCATAAAAAACCGACTTGCAGAGCTTTGCTTTACTATAATTCATCAACAGCAGATATATATTTAATAATGGACAAATTACATAGAAGATTTCTAGAGAATTTTACTCCATTCAAATAATCTGCTACTTATCTGAACTCATTTAACTACACATTTTGGCTGGTTTTTCAGTGAAAACCTGCTCTTCCAAAATTTGCACTAGAATGATCAGTACTGTGAGGATTAAGTTCCTTTCACATGAGCGAAACAAATTAGTACTTTGCTTCAAGTTTAATACCCTACTTCAATATTAGACAGCAGTAATTTGCCCTCATATAGTGTATAGAGTAATCTGGAAAGGGGGAATAATAAATATAATAATTGCTTAGTTTTAAATAATTACCACTGCAGAAATTTACCAGATCTAAACTGCAAAAATCCCGAAAGACAGTAAGTGGTCGCCAAAATAATTTTAGCTATCTGTTCCATGAGTTAGATTCATTGTCCTAACTCTTCATTGTCTTCCAACTCTACAATATTATTTCCCTGGACTTCAATATACAAATCTTAAATCATTCAATCATTAAAAAAACTGGCACTATATAGTGCCATATATATTGTATTACTTTCACTACTGGTTCAGAACATAGCACCACATGTCTAAAACAAACAACTGAAAAGCTTTTTTGGTGTGCAAAACTAATGCTGTTGCTGTTGCTATTGTCCTGTTGCTAAGTCAAGATCATGAATATCATTTTTTTGTTTACTATAATGGCAAAGGTTTCTACTATAAACTTTCACTTTATTATATTTTCTTCAATGACAAAGCCCAAGGTATGCTTAGTTTTTTAAAAAAACAAATTACAACTCCATATTCAATACAGCATATATTTAATTTTACAGTATTTAAATGTTAATGCTTTAAAATTACAAATATCAACCAAGATAGTTTCATTTGCTCAATTATGCACAATGTACAAATTTGTACATAATTGCACAATTGTAATATTTGTGCAAAAATTTGGAAACACAATTTCCTTGTGTGTTCAATCACACTCGGACAATAAAAATGTTCTAGGCTAGGCTAGGCTAATCTATTCATTATACTGTTATAATAATGAACTAAGGTTGCATTTGAGAAAAAGGTACAACATCTCCATTTCTAACAAATAAAATCAAGATGTCCATTTTCCTATCAAGCTATTTCTTTAGTCTCCGAAGCTCTTGAAAATATATACTCATCCAAGATCCCTTTGCAAACCTAGTTTCAAGACCCTGTGCTATCCATCTTTAAATTTCACAACTTATTTAGAGCATGTCACCACTACACTACTCTTCTGCAGGTTAATTCAGAATGAGGTAACATTTATAAAACAAAGATTTTGACACAATAAGAGCAATTGGTACTTCAACTGCAACTGGGATCTTCAACTTTTAGAAAATGTTCAAAACTGGTAATTATCACTTTTACTGGTGCCAAAATTGGACTATTTCAAATGCTCAATGTATTGCTCAATGTCTTGATGTATCTCATTTTCTAAAGTGCAAAATATCTTTAAAATAATAAATTCAAGAGCAGTGCAAGTATTCAAGATTTTTTTTTATTTCAAACAATTGGATATCTATCATCAATATTCTAATTAGTTTGACAAATTATACCATCTCAAGTAGTAGAAATCACACAATACTATTACAGTAGGCTTCTGATCAACAGGTTAATAATCTATTTTATATCTGTAACTGTTGAAAGAAAGTCAATCATCGCTCTTTATTTTCTTTTCCCCATTTTCCCCTTTATCCTTTGCCCTTTGCCCTTCATTATTTTTCTTTCCTAATTTTCTTTTAAAAATTTAATAAAGTAAAAATAAAAAAGAATCTACGGCAATAGGTAGTCATACAGGAAGTGACATAAGGTGCTACAGTTTGCTGTACATAGCACTTGATATCCTCCAGCTAACCTTCTAGTCAGCATTTTACAGCTTCAAACATAAAACTTGGTAAGCCCAAGATATCCAGGGAATTCTCACAAATTTCATTATCGTGCCACCATCAAAGAAGATCTTTTCTATGTAGCAAAGAGAGGTTCTGAAAAAACCAAGCACTGGCATCTCAATATGCCAGATGCTTCAAAGGAGATACCATGACATTTAATGTATCATCAAAAGTCAGCAAATATACCTAGTGCTCCTTTTTCCTACTACAATATTTTCCTCCCAACAATAACCTGTAAGGTAAGATAGACTGAGGGAGTGACAGGCCAAAAATCACCAAGGTGGCTTTCATGCCTAAGGCAGGCCTAGAACTCAGTCTTCTGATTTTCTCTGGTTCTCATATATACATTACTTACCTTAATAGTTAAATATGCCATGGATAATATTTTTACCAAGGCTACCCCAGCTGTCTAATAATCCATCTTTAAAATAATTATGATCTTTGCTACACTATAAATGTTCTACTCCACACACACAAAAAAAAGACAAAGCAACCACCAGGTATATATTTCATTTAATCTAAAAGGAAATGTTGATATTCTGTTATTTGACATCATTAATCTGGATTAATTAGAGACAATTTGCATGATAACGTTAATTTTGGTTGTGTTTAGCCCTTCAAGGTAGTTCAGACAAAAAGCCCAACCTCTCACATCAGCATTATCTTTCCTGTAAGGTTACATTAACAGAATCTTGCAAGATTGTAAGCATTTCTCCTCTGATCTCTTTTTAACTTCCTCAAAACTGGGGTGGGTCCATTATGAAATGCTTCCCATGCTTTCCCCCCACCTGAGGACTGAACTACCTCTTATATGATTGATGCCTCAGCGCTGATGCCTAGGCTGTGGTCTTTCTCCTGTCTCCCAAGGTCATTCCCATATACCATTACCTCCTGATTGTCAATATTAAAGATTTCTAAAGTTGAAAGCTTCATCCCAAATGCAGTAAAGGATACTTGAGTTGGATTGTGCAAATCAGTGGAAATATCAATTCACTACATATGATATGGGTCTGGCTATAAGGTTAGATAACTTTACATAAACATGGCATAGAATCTTATTGTATTGCTAACAAGAATGATTAGGGAGGTAGTGTCATGTTCCAAAGCTCTGTAGCACCTAACATCAGTCGGAAAGGGGAAACGTAGCATCTTATCTGAAGGTTTTCTGGAGGAATATAAGTGGCCTTCAAGGGAAACTTAGGATGGTATAGGCAAGATAAATTATCGGTAGAAACTAATGATCTATCTTTCATATTATATTATGTTTCCCTTGATATTTCTTCTTAAATTTTTTACTCTATCATATCTTCTTCAAATTAATTCATTTTTTCCTGACGTTCCATTCAAGCAAATAATTCAAAGCCATTATACAAAGAACTTTGCTCCACAGAAAGAAAAAACCAGGGGTGGTTTTTCATGATGATAATGTTCAAATTGTCATGCCAAATAAGCTGAATTTGGAGGAGGTAAAGCAGATCTCTCCCTGTCAGGTTCAATCTTTGAACATCAAATATCTCATAAAGGAAATGCAATCAAGTTTCTAGAGGAAGATGCTGCACTCTTGTAGATATAAATACCCGTACTGAAAATGACAGCTGCTCAAGACAAACAAGAGACAGTAGTCAGAAAGATGGTAAACAAAAATAAAATTATGACAATTGGCAAGGGTTTGTGGACAGCTATTTTAAAACAACAGTAACAAAATAAACCACATAATATAAAAGGAAAAAAAACCCAAGAAACTGTCTCACTAACAATGCTCAGAATATTTAAAATTGTTCATACAATCTATCTACTGTAGATTATTCAACTGAAATGTATCCAGCAAGGTCAACAGTTTCTGGCATTCTGCATTTATGATACTAAAAATACTAAGTCTTACATCATATGTGTATTAAACCTGAAGGCCTTCTTGCTTTTTAAAAGCTACCATAAAATACAGGCTAGATTGAGCTCTTTCTTCTGCATACTTCACTAATGAGTTTTTTATTTGGTTTATGGGAGCATTTATTCCCAAGAGTTTCAGCTGCATTCTTAGCCATTCCATTAGTATTTTTTTTCCTGTTTTCTCCAACCTTTGATTAATCCACTGAATATATTTATATATTTGAAAAAACTAGCTCAAACAGAAAAAGTAGAACATGCAGACTTTTTAAAATACAGTATAAGAAAATCAACCATAAAAACTTATAGCACCTGTCTATCACTTCTGATTAAAAAGATATCTAGTCAAGCCCTCAATTTTATTTTTTCCATTCTTCAAGTCTGGGTTATTACCATTGTGTTACCATGATTATAGGTTAGGAGGATTGTCATGATTACAGACTAGGAACAATTCCCAAAATATACAATCTTTAAAGCCAGGGCTAGAACAATATGCAAAAATTCAACACTATTCCATAATTCATATAGTCCTTAGGGTAAGAACCAGAATATGTTCATCTGTTCCCATCAATTCTTCATATACAGCTGACAGGTAGCAACCATACTGATCACAACATTAATCAATAAAGTCAGCAGAAAGTAACAAATATTTTAGAGGCATTTTCTATGTCATTATTATACCACGACCACTACCATCATTCACTTCCAGTCTGCAGGAATCTCATAAACCCTGAAACAGTAAAGATTATTTGCCATTGAAAATTATTCCCCTTGATGATTTCTTCTACCTTTCATCTAAAATACAGAGAAAAATATATGGTTTCCTTAATTTTGGGAACCCAATATGTCCACAGGACAAAACTGCCAGTAACACCATCAAATAAGTGGGACTGTGTGTAATAATAATCATATTAGAACAAGCCATGTGTTAATTTTATTTCTTTTCTCCCTTTTATTGTAATGTTATGCATCTTGTTACATTGTATTACAGATAGTCCTCTGTTTACAACCATTTGTTTAGTGATCATTTGAAGTTACAACAGCACTGAAAAATGTGACTTATTAACATTTTTCACAATCACAATTGTTGCAGCATCCCTATGGTCACATGATCAAAATTTGGATGCTTGACAACAGGCTCATATTTATGCTGGTTGCAGTGTTCTGGGGTTATGTAATCCCTTTTACACACTTCTAACAAGCAAAAGAGTCACTCAACAATCGGATTAGAGGAGCTATGGTGGCACAGTGGTTAGAATGCAGCACTGCAGGGCTAATTCACTGCTCAATCCAGGAGTTCGATTCTGAATGGCTCAAGGTTGACTCAGCCTTCCATCCTTCTCAGGTGGGTAAAATGAGAACCCAGATGGTTGGGGACAATAGGCTGAGTCTGTAAACCGCTTGGAGAGGGCTGTAAAGCATTATGGATAAATCTAAATGCTATTGCTATTACAAAAAACCGCAGTGTTTCATTTAACAACTGTGGCAAGAAAGGTTGTAAAATGAAGTAAAACTCACTTAACAAATGTCTCACTGAGCAATGGAAATTTTGGGCTCAATTGTGGTCATAAGTCACAAACTGCCTGAATTTTTATGCAGGTTTCAGTATAGTAATGTTTATATATTATGATTGAAATTACCAATATGCTACTCTTATTTAGAAAGCTGAAGGCGTGGGAAATAAAAAGGAAAAAAATCTAGCAGTATTAACTGCCATTTAGGATGTCAGTGTTCCATGCGTATTGTTATTTATCATCTCATCCAAACCGCAGTGTAAGATGAAAGAAAACATTGCAATTTACATCAAAGTATTAGCTATGTAATAATGGTTTCAGTCTTAAGCTAATTGCTTAATATTAATATCTTCAATATATTCTTGCTTAAGAGTTGAAATTTATTTCTGAAATTCCCAGAGACCAGATAGCCTCCTGAGACAACGTTTGTGTAAACAAACTGTCAGAAACCAGGTTCCCTCCTCATGGTCTTCAAAATGTTCCAAAGATTCAATGGCTGACATAAATCATTCCAGGCTTCACTGAATACACAAAGATAGGCTCTATTTCAGGCACAGACAAACATATATCAATCTGCCTGGACGGTTTCATGTACTAAGAAGGATTAGAAAGGTTGTGAAGGAAGACTATCAGGAAGTATCATGATTTTATTTATTTATTTTGTCAAGCATGCATTTGATAATATATATATAAGTATAAACATGATTATTAATACATGAAGTAGATATGAATAAAAGGAAACATTAAGACAGGGACGGTAGGCACATTGGTGCGCTTATGCACGCCCTTTCCAGACCTCTTAGGAATGGGGTAAAGTCAACAGTAGACAGTCTGAGGTTAAAGTGTTTGGGGTTAGTGGAAGAAACCAGAGTCAGGTAGAGTATTCCAGGTATTGGCCCCTATGTTGCTGAAGTCGTATTTCCTGCAATTAAGTTTTGTGTGGTTTACTCTGACTTTGTATCTATTGTGTGCTCGTGTATTGTTTAGGTTGAAGCTGAAATAGTCACTGACGGATAGGACATTGTAATGGATAATTTTATGTACTACGCTTAGGTCAGACCAAAGGTGGCCTAGTTCTAAGATATCTAAGCCTTAAATTTCAAGTCTGGAGGCATAGGGTATTCTGTTGTGATTTTTTAATTTTTTTTATTTTGAGATATCTCAAAAGAAAAGAAAAAAGTATGCACTGTTGCCAAGAAAGCTGCACAGTTGTACTCACAAGGTCATCAGGAGCCAACATTAATGTAAGCATGCTTTTAACTCTTTTTTTAACATTGATCTGTCTTTGTGCAAGAAAAGGAATCACAAACCATTTCTCTGTACATCACCTCAGCCTCTCTGAAATGAGGCAAAATAAAGCGAGAAGTGGGAGCGCTCTGGACATCTAAATCCATTCAGCCATTGTTTATGTCTATGTATTTAGTTGCTGTTTAGCTCTTAATGCTGTTCCATCCTTTTTATATCCTTAAAAATAATAGCTATTATAAGAAAGCTAAAATAAATTAAGAAAGATGGTCATGCTTCTCTGTTCTCACCACAATTCATCAATATTTATTTGTAGGTAAACTTCAGAATTTTTGATGGCCAACATATGTCAACCATGAAGAATATTGTGAATATAATACCTAACAAGGTGCTCACAGCTACTAACTCTTTATTTGCTATGCCAATTATATCTTATGAGATTTAGAATGTTTTTGAAGTTTAGATTATGATCTTTTTAAAATTCACAAACAATAAAGCTCTCAATTTAGTTCACTTGTATTACTTTAAAGAGGGCATAATCATAAATACATTATAATATGGGGGGAACAGTATTTATATTTCTGTTTGCCCTAATCTAATTAGTTAATAAATACCCTACATCTATTTGGGATACTTTTTTCAAAACCGTTTTCTTCAGCTCTTACTTGAAACACCTAACACAAAAAGCATGACCAAATAGATCTACAAGCTAGATCCCTTCTGACTAGTGAAAACAACCTCTGTTATTTACCTTCCCCACATAAATATGCCTTAGGGAAGCCTCTGTGGCTTCTTCTTTTTTTCCTCATTACCAGAACGGAAAATATCAGCAGTAAACCACCTCCCAGCCTTACTTGCTTCTTATCGCCCACAGTAACAATAGCTTGGCTTGCCTTTATTTTCATTCTAGAGAGCAGTAGGTAAAAAGTTGATATTTTCAATTTCATCTAAACCCTCTTCCTTGATCTCGGGATCATTTCCTTTCCAAGATTTCTGTCCATTCAGGAATATATGCACGTCGCTGCTTGTGTGGGGCCAATGCATGAATATACTACCTGAATGTGGCTATAATATTTAAATACCGTTGCTTTATTATTACTGTGATTTTTTTTTTACTTTGCTTACCACAAGTTAGTATAGCCAGTTTGTAAAAATGAAAAATAAAGTATTTTGTATTCCTTTCTCTTTCCATTGATACCTTCCTAAAATTCCAGCTTTAACTAGCCATGGTTCCCCACCACCAGCACCACCTGCCTTTTTCTTGTTTCGCTGCTATATAGAATCTTAGTTTTATATCAGTATAAATA
>BHEV01049482.1:0-15316 GCA_004319985.1 Emydocephalus ijimae | reverse complement strand
CGTATATAATGTCTTCTAAAATAACCCTGTGTTTTAGTTCCCTTATACCACAAAAAAGCATGCCAGCCCAACAGCAAATCAGACTCCAGCTGAACTATTGATGGGACGGAAGCTCAATTCCCACCTCGACCGGCTTCAACCATCTTACGAGCCAGAGAAACCCTGTGGATCTAGCGGAAAATGCTGCGAGTTCAAGATAAACGACTTAATTTTTGCCAGAAACCTTTCCGGTGAACCGTTGTGGGTCGAGGCAACCGTAATTGAATCCACCGGGCCCAGGTCGTACCGTGTGAAAACCTGCAATGGAAAAATATGGAAACGCCATATAGATCAGCTTCGCTCTAGGCTACAACCCAGTTTCCGCGACTCCGGTGACTCCCAAACTGAGGGGGGAGGGGATGTCAAAGAAACCAAATTTGAGATGGTGGAAAGCAGGAGCGAAGGAAGTCAGCAATCTGGCGTGACAAATGAAGAAGAATCAGGGAGGGGAGTGTCCTCGCCACAGAGGAATACCTCAACAGAAGCAAGCCCGCAAAGACTGGAGCACAACAACGAGAACATTAGCGGCACCGAGTCGTCCAATGAGGATGCGGAACCACCGGTACCTGATATGCCCCAAAACGTCCCGCCGAACCTGGATTACAGACAGGAACTGGTGGGACAGCGCAAATCTAATAGACAGTCAAAACAACCTTCATACCTCAGGGATTACGTCACTGCACCCCTTAAATGGAACCCGGGGGGGAAGGGGTGTTATGAACTAATAAAACACTTAAATAAAGTTTTATCAAACCTTTAGAAAAAGCAGGGTTCTAATCCTGCGCTTCTGATTGGCTGACAATAGCGATATCGGATTGGTCCGTTCAGGAGAATCTGATTGGCTGTTAACGAGCCACTCTCATTGGTTCAAGGGTTTAACACGCCATGTTTCTCATTGGTTACTAGATCAGCAGCCTGCCCTTTCAAAGGGCTGCTGCTGCCCTTGGGTTTTGCTCTGTTCAGAATGATTAATAAAGAGTTGAAGTTCACTGTTCACTGCCTCGTCTCCGTTCCTTGCGCCCATGCACAGAACTTAACAGGTGCCAAGATGCAAACCTTTGTTCTTGAATGTTTTCCTCCAGTGACTTACACTTGTTTATGGTTGCTAGTAATTTCTTTATCTCATCTCTCTTAGCTTGCTTGGATGTACAGTTAGAGCATTCAGGTATGAAAAATGATTTGCTGTGTAATGCATATAGGGTTTGTTGGTGCATTCTGTTTCAGATGCCAAATGTTGAGCAATTTCTTAATCAGACTATGGGCTTTTGCATAGTCTGAGTGGGCTTTTATCATAATCTCATTGAAGTGTCTGGAATTACTGGATACAGCCACTGCAGAAGACCAATTTCCCATGTTTCCTTAAGCTCATTGACTGCCCAAGAGCATCCCCACAGGAACATTCAAAGCCACCTGAAGTCAGATCATAGATGTTCCTATCATCTCCTACAGTAATAGGCATTATGTTCCCCCTGTCCTTTAAATTAAAAAGGGGAGGAGGGGGAAGGGCTAACTACAAGCACTGCTGATATTTCCAAGGATGTCTCAGGACCCCCACAATAGTAAATTAGGAATGGGAAAGGTTTTATATCCCAGAACTTATTCCAAGACCCATGGTGGTGCAGTGGTTAGAATGCAATACTGCAGGCTACTTCTGCTGAGTGCCAGTCGCCAGAAGTTCAACTCAAGGTTGACTCAGCCTTCCATCCTTCTGAGGTTGGTAAAATGAGGACCCAGATTATTGGGGGCAATATGCTGACTCTGGAAACCACTTAGAGAGGGCTGTAAAGCATTGTGAAGTGGAATATAAGTCTAAGTGCTACTGCTATTGCTATTAATAAAAGTTAATGTCAGGGTTCCGACCGATGCCCTAATTAAATAATGAGCCCTAAGCCATGCTTCAAAAGAAATCCAGTTATTTATTAGGAGCTTCATGTCGGCATGGACCAAATGAAGCCAACTCTAACCTCACTTAATTCATGCCTTGGCTTTGATCCTGTTTCCCCCTCCCCCCAAGGTATGTCATCAGTCACATTCCCCAACAAAGCAATTTTGCAGGTTGTAGAAGTCACTCCCTCTGGCCATAGTGGGTCTCTGTGGAAATGACCTTGACATTGCTGGCTGGAATGTGCTTTGTTTTGACTGAAATGCAAGTTCTTCAATGCAGCTGTGAAGCTCGATTCCCCATCTCCCTTGCCTATGGCAACTCGAGAGCAGGTCAGGAATGCTTCGTGAATTGACAGTGAACATCTCGGAGAGAGAGAACAGTTTTGGTGAGTAAATACTTTAGATTAGTTGGACCATTAAGCCATTTTGTAGAAGATCCCCATAACATCTCAGATACCCTAGAAGTTCACCTACTTTCCTATTTAACAGAATCTGGCTCTGAAAAACAGATGGCTTCATTTTGCCTTATGGAGTTCTTTGGATTCTATTAGTACAATTTTGTATACATTTTATTCTTAGGGAACATTGTTCTTCTCAGGATCTCCTATAAATGCACTGGACATACTGGTAGTTATTTTGAAAAACAAATATTGCCCTTAAATACTTTTAGGCAGAATGGCCTGCCTTGGTCCTGCAGGACTAATGCTGCTTTCCTTTCCAGTGATCAAAGGATCCAGCTGTTTACCTTTGAGAATGAAGAGAGAGTAAGCAATGATGGTTCTCTCCAGAATCCAATGGCCCATCTTTTTCTGCTAAAGTTGGGAGAAAGTTGTTTCTGGTGGAAGTGAAGTGTATTAATTTTCCCCTCAGGATTCTTGGGTAGATATCTCATTACAGATTTAAAAAAAATGCTTTTTAATATTCTCCTAAAGCCTACCCTAAGGTAACTGGCAGGTTCATTTAGTTTAATGCCACTTTTTAATTTGAATAGTTCCAAACATTTTGACTGCAAGCATTTTAACAGATTAATAAAGTTGGAAGGGACCTTTTAGATCTTCTAGTCCCAAGCAGGAGACGCTACACCATTTCTGACAGATGGCAGTCCAGTCTCTTCTTGAAAGCTTCCAGTGATGAAGCTCCCACAACTTCTGAAGGCAACTTTTGTTCCATTGCTTGATTGTTTTCACTGTCAGAAAATTTCTCTTTATTTCTAGGTTGAATCTCTCCTTGATCAATGTCCATCCGTTATTCTTGTCTTGTCAGGTGCTTTGGAAAACAGATTGACCCTCTCAAATATTGTCACACTACTATCATGTCTCTCCTGGTCCTTCTCTTCACTAGACTATTTGATTTGAACATTTGCAAAGATCTAAGTTCTTTAAAAAGAACATCTTCATTGGTCTGAATTTCAGATACTTTACTTCCTCTCTCTACCCACCAACACCTAGAACATACATAAAGCATTGTAGTACACTGACATTTCTTTCTGTGTTGTGATTTTGATCTGTTGGGTAACAAATTACAAAATACATGTGATTTCTTTCTCTCTGTCTCTCTTAAACCAAACCAAAAAAATGTTTCCCTGTTTTTTAAAAAGGACAGAACTGAAATAAATTGAATGGGTAACTGGCAAATTTCCACAATGTGAAACTGGAATCTGGGGAAAGACCAAGCATTCAGTTTTTGTGTACCATAGGGGCAGTGCAACCAACATTATGATGTTACTTTAGCTGATAATAAAACATCTGCTAGAAGATAACCAAGCTCAGAGAACTAACAAGAACATAGCAGTTCAACCCATATATTCGCTGCTGTCAGAAATTTTGTATTGAATTGTGGGATAAGAATGTGAGATAAATAAAGACATAAAGATAGACAGGGTGTTTTTCTTTTACTCTATGACGTTCTTATCCTATGAAATTATATTCCAAAGGGGATTAAATAAAAATATAAATCAACACTTTGAACCTTTCCTGAATCTTGATCCTTGGTATAACTCAACCCTTGGTGAATCAGGATAATTGCTTATTAGGAAAATGATAGACTCTTCTGCTTCTTTCTGACTTACCAAATGTGTTCATCATATCACTGGTAGGATGGTGGAGATATTGCCTGGTTGCTGATTGACTGATTACAAAGCAATGCCATACATAGCCTCCAGAGCCCTAGTAAAAGTCATTATGTTATGCCACATTGCACCTGGTCTATTTAGCTCAAACGTTCTTAATCCTGATTTGTCTTATCAACCCAGCTTTCTGAAAATTAGAAAATATAGTTCGGATTATTTTCTCTAAAAATAGGTGCTATGGTGATTTCCCCCCTTCTCTATGCATTCTCAGACTAGAATGCCATGGGGACTCACACTAGAAGCCTGTTCAACTGATACTAGATTTTATTGGTTTCCTTCCCCTAATAGCCACCCTACTTTACACCAACAGTAGCAAATGTTTATTGCTCATTATATAATTCCTTTGCCCTAAAAATACTGTTTGTAAATACAGTGGAGTCTCAGCTTGTGACCATAATCTGTTCCCGGATTTCGGTTGCAACCTTATTTGGTGCCAAAGGGGAAATCAGCGCAAAAAGGTAATCTTTCTGCACCCATTTTGTTCACCACCCGATTTTTGAATCGTGACCTGATTCAAAAATTGGGTGGATTTTTTTGTTCGTCACCTGATTTGGTCAGGTAAACCTGAGGTTCCACTGTATAAGCTTTTATTCATGTTCAAGTCCAATGGACTTAAGATCAGGAAACTTTACTTTGGATATAGGCTTATGTGAATATTCTTGACTTTATGTTTGTATGTTTTATTTATTTGAATTCCAAGCATCTTTGGGGATGTATTTTTAGTGTATGAATCAAAAGAAGCTTTCAGAACATAGTAGCGATTTTACCAGGGATAACATCCTGGTCTCATCAAAAGATGGGTTTAAAATTCTGACTGAGATGAATGTAGCTAGAAATTGGCTTTTGGCATTTAGACTCTTTAATCTTTCACCAAGGTTTCCCCTCCCAAAGGATATTTTTTGTTGATTGACAACTGCTAACATCTTCAAAATTTTACACACCACTGTTGATATATGCCTACTGAATTTCTAATGAGAAATTTTCTCTCTACCTCTCTCTCTTTTTCTTTGTCTTGTGATATATGGATCATTTTTTTAACCATATAATGAGTCTACCCACCATCTCTCAGGCCATCTTCCCCAAAGTATAAATAGATCCAAATTAAAAATGTTAACTAAAAATTACTTCATGCATTTTAAAAAAGGACACTATTCAATGTCTTGGATCAAATAAAGCTCTTGGCTCTTGGCCCATTTGTTGTTCTTTTTTTTTTTTAATTGGGCTTTTCCTCTTTAGAGCTTCCTTCTAAACTCAAGAGGTCCCATGTGGACTTAAATCCTTTCCTTCTGAATTTAATTCATCTTAAGATGACAATCATGGATCTCAGTGGTATATATGAGGGCTTGCAATGATGATTAACAAAGGCATGTTGCTATTCTGAAGTGCAATGAAGTATGTAATTAAACATTTTCCCTCCCACATTGGGAATAGAGTTTTGAAGAGAGCATTGTTTTATTGAAAAGTCAGCTTTGTGCGGTGATTGAGTTCTTCTTAAGCCACAGACATCTCTCGAAACAGCCAGGCAGATTATTGTACTTATTTATATAGCATAAATTCTTCTATAGGCAAGGGTGGGATTCTTCCAGTTTGGTCTGGTTCGGGCAAACCGGTACTTCCGGTGAGCATTTGGCCCTGTACACCCTCCCTTGCTCTTTCTTGTGCTTTATTTCCTGTTTTTTTTTAGCAAAGCTGATTTGCTCAGCAGAGTGGTTTGCCATGCCTCAGCTGTTTTAGTCCCAGGGACTACAGTAGAAGGTAAGTTAATTGAGTTGAAAATGGGCTTTTTAAAACCTAGAGCACACACACGAAGCATGTGTTTGGCACACATGTGCACGAAGCATGCACTCACCAAACCGGTTGTTATACTGGTTGAATTGCATCACTGATTACAGGTTTTAATGCTCTGGTCTTGTACGCTTACCTGAAATTAAGTTCACTGTCCAAAATGGATCTTATATCAGTATAAATGTGATCCCTGAAAAGTAATCCAATTATTTCAGAACTACAGTTTACATTTACAATTCAAAGAAGGATTTTTCTACCATATTTCAACCTTTTCCCTTTGGGATATTTTTGTTTCATTTCCAGCTTGAGAGCTTTCTGACAATTTTATAACATTTTGCTCAATCCTACAAAAAAAAAAAAGCAGGATCCTGACAATGTTTAGGTATTGTTATTTGAATGAGTCAACACAGCTGCAAATATTTTATAAATAGATCGATTCATTTCAAATGCTTATTTTTATGGCAACATTCATATGGAAAAATCATGAAGTGGCAGATGGGTGAGTTTGCTTAGTTTGTTTTAATTCCTTTATGTTTCTGGTTGCCTGATGTGTATTTATAGCAAGTATGGCAGTGAATGAATGTTTGCTATGCTGAAACGTTTGTTATCCTATGATTCATTTTAGCCCTTTTACCTTGAGTGAGTAAAACCCTCTTGTGGTAGAAATGAACTATAATCCCTGTGATATTATAGGATTCCTAATGAAAATCATTCTGCAAAAAAACTTTTCAAGGGGCATTCCTGTCTTCATGAAAAGTCAATCAAAATTCAAAGGATTGGCCCAGGAGAAAGTATTAATATGTCCCAGACAAAATGGGCAGAAACACTGGAAGTGATAGATGCAAGAAAACAGTACTTGGAGAATTAGCACCGTGTTCTGACCAAGGCTTATTGAGACACTAACAAACACAAGTTAGTTCCAAAACCCCTTTTTTGTTTATTTCAATGGCTGTGAATTTTAGTCATTCACAGCCCATAATGAGTCTCAAACATTTTGTAAATAGTCCCATGGAAGTCTGCCAAAATCCTTCAGAATAAGTCTGATAAGCACGCACCTTTATCTTCCTTGAAATGCTGCCAACAACTAAATTTCCAATTAGTTATACAAGGCCAAACGAAACACAAATTCTACACAGAGCTTCAGGTTTCAATCTGACCAGTAGGAATAAAGTTGCTTCCTGCAAAGTTTCGGGTCCCTTTGCTCCTCCTTTATGTCTTATGGGAGGGCCAATCACCTCCAAGCCTTACTCCCAGGTCATCCATTTTGTCTTAACTGTTCTTGCCTTCTGGCAGCTCTGCACATGCATGCACCGGGAACAGCTCCCCTTGTTCCTCTGCTTCACTGCTGTCAGATTCTGGAGGCTCCAGAGTCAGCATATAACTCCCAGCCCTGGCCGCATCTCTCTATCAGATGCAGAACCTTCGTCCGAGTCCTCCCCAGACTCCCCACTGTCCAACTCTGCTGTCATCTCTGCAGGCTGCCGGTGGACTACAACACACAGAAAAATGTCAGTTCATATTCATAGTAGGTGACACAGGATTGCCTGAGGTGTATTTATTTTTTTTTAAAGTCAAGAAAGATCTTTGATCATGCAACACACATTCAAGAGGGACAAGCGAGTGTACAGATGCAGCTGCCTTCGTGACATTTCTGTCTTCCCTCTACAGACACAATACTGGGCGATGACTATTCCTAACAGCCAGCAATGGTTGGGCATCCATCCTGGTGACAGACCAACCTGGCAATGCAGCAGAAACATGGCCTTCTTTCTCGTCTCATGGTAAGTGGATTTACTGCCTGGAATGAGGACTTTTTATGTCCAGATCTTGGTTGGCGACTGATTTTAAAATACTGCAATATTTCATTCTTCTTCTCCCATTCATCTCCATGATTCCTTTTTTCTGCTTGTTCTATTTTTAGCCTAACAGTCTTTTATATCTGGAGAAGAAAGAAGCCACGTTTCTCCAAGATCTTCACCATTTTCTGCTACTTTCTTCCTTTCTTGTAATTCCTTTTTTTTTTTTAAGTGCTTTTTAATTCCTATTTTTGTTCCTGCCAGTTTTATCTGAATTGCTAGTTCTGATTTCAGAGCCACAAAAGATGGGCAAATAAATAAGCAAGGGAATATTTTTATGTGAAACAGATGCTCTCTAAATGTTTTGTATCTAGGCACTCAAATAAGTTGCTGATGCTTATAATATCCCCTTTATATTTAGCTGAAAAGGAATAATGGATTGCAGTTTACCATTTCCTCCGTATCTTGTGCAAAATGCTTTGTTAGATATCACAAGCTCTTTAGCTCTAGTTACCAACATATGTATTCTAATAAAATATTCATTTGAAAAAACCACATTGGGGAAAAAGCGGATTTACACAAGTCCACTGAGGAGAGAGAAAATAGGTACTGCAAAATACACAAACACTACTGATCTATACCCTAAATATCCAAAGGGGTACTAATAATGATTTTTAACAAAGCACTGTAAATCTTATTTTAAAAAAGATCCTGTAAGAGCTTACATTTGTTCAGGATAAATTCTGCTGGCTATTTTAATAGACCATGTAGTGCTATTGAGGTTAATTGAAAAAAATCATCCGTAGGTTCATAAGAGCTGATCCTATGTAACTACATAGCCAAAAAGGCATTAAGAGTTGTTAACCTGATCCTACATAACTTTTTCTCTGGTAATATCACACTACTAACTAGAGCATACAAAACATTTGCTAGACCAATACTTGAATACAGCTCATCAGTCTGGAACCCAGATTGTGTATCTGATATTAGCACAGTTAAGAAAGTCCAGAAATATTTAACAAGAAGAGTTCTCCACTCCTCTACTCATGGTAGAATACCTTATGCCACCAGACTTGAAGTTCTAGACCTAGAAAACCTTGAATTATGCTGTCTTCAGTCTGATCTAAGTATGGTATATAAAACCATACATTGCAATGACTTACCTGTCAATGAATATTTCAGCTTCAACCATAACAACACAAGAGCACACAATAGATACAAATTCAAGGTTAACCGCACCAAACTTGATTGCAGGAAATACGGCTTCAGCAACAGAGTGGTCAATGTCTGGAATACTCTACCTGACTTGTGCTTTCTTCCCCAAACCCCAAAAACTTTAACCTTAGACGGTCTACTATTGACCTCATCCCTTTCCTAAGAGGTCTGTAGGGGTGTGCCCAAGTGCACCAACGTGCCTACCATCCCTAGCCTATTGTTTCTTTTATTTTTCTTATATGTACCCATTTCATGTATTCATTACTATGTATATATTTATACCTATTGTCTTGTAAGCGATTGACAAATCAAAATAAAAAATAAAAAATACTTCCAGACAAGGTTTTGATGTGTCAGAATCATCTTAAGCTTCTTCGTGAACAATTGAGGCCTCAGCCAGCACACTGCTTTGTGCGTTGCATTGTTTTTATAATTTGGAGAATACCTATAATGTTGAAGTCAGAAGCCATGCCCCTAGCAGCTTGGTTGTACTTTTTGCAGGTGGATTGTGTTCTCCTTGGTAGAGAGGTCAGCATACCCATTTTTTTGGTACTCCATTTCTTCATGGTTCTGGGGTAAGTTAGCGTGCAAAGGAATTGAACCGGAAGAGTTTCTGGCATGCTTACAAGATCACTGAAATGCAGTAGAAAAATATGGTGATGTTAGATAGCAATAGCACTTCATAGTGCTTTAGAACACTCTCTAAGTGGTTTACAGAGTCAGCATATTGCCCCCAATAATTTGGGTCCTCATTTTACTGACCTTGGAAGGAAGAAACTCTGAGTCAACCCTGAACTGGTGAGAATTGAACTGCTGGCAGTCGGCAGAATTAACCTGCACACCCAACTTAGTCGCCCTCAAATGAAGGAGCTGAGAAGACATTTCAGCCCTGAAGTATAAATCTCCCTCATTCCCCTAATTTGCAACCTATCTGTATTATGAGTGTATCCTTCTCATCTTGAACTACTTAGACTCTTCATAGTTAAACAGAAGATTTATTCTGAGCTATGAGCTACACTTGCCCTTGTGTGGTCAGCATTAATCAAACCACCCAGCAGCTGCAATTAGAGCATGCTCATGAGATGATTATCTTATTCTTGAATGGGACTCTCCTTGATTGCTGAAACATACTTGACATTTTAGAATGAGACTGTGTTTGCAGAACAATCTACTGGCTCCTGGACTATTAATTATCTCAGGAGTGTCACATATTTTCTACATTTAGTTGGTCTGGAGGAATGGAAATATTTGTGTTCCCCCCCGCAACCCGAGATACTTTCTTGGTAATTGTTGCAATGAGGTTTTGCTTGCATATAAAGTGGGATGCTTGTTTATGTGTGGAAGAGATATATAAGCAACCCACCTATTCATGCTTTTGCATATCCTTTCCTGTGTGTCATTGCCTGAGATGTTGACTTGTGTTCAAGCTTTAAAGCTTTGGTTCAAACAGAGTTCACATATGACTATTTTCGTTTATGTGATGTCCCTTTTCAACTAACTTTAAATGAATTCCATAAAGCTCTGATGAGCAAAGCTATACACAGCAAAAATAGATCAACAGGCAAACTGGTTGAGATATGAGGTTTAATTGTTATCATTATTGGTCCTGCTGTAAGAATATGGACCTGATGGAGAATTCTCATTGACTTTTGTAGCTTTAATCAAAATATCTTCGAAGCACTGCTCCTATCATTTATCTCGATTATTTTTTATTCAATTTACTCTGTATAATAATCCAGTTAGTAAAAAAAGAGATCACTAGATTTCCTTAACCATAACCCGAGGAACATAATAAACACGTGTTTAGTGAATTCAGCATTAAAAATTGAACTGAATTGTTGATGGTCATGATCATGTTATAGCATTATTACCAAAAGGATTGTTTTGTGTTCTTCTTTTATACATCTTTATTTTAAATAATAAATAAATATATATTTATTTTTATATCTTAACCTGGACATAGAACTGCATGATTAGTAAAGTTTGTGCATTTGTGTGTGTGTGTGTGTGTGTGTGTGTGAGAGAGAGAGAGAGAGAGAGAGAGAGAGAGAGAACACTCACATATTTTATCTATGGAAAATAGATGGCTAGATAGATAGATGATAGATAGATAGATAGATAGATAGATAGATAGATAGATAGATGATAGCTATTTTCAAAATAATCATAAAATAGTATCAAATCTCACTCTTTTTAGTAAACCTTAAATAATTATACCTGCTAGATTGTGCAAATCCAAAGAAATAACAGCTAAATGGTAGTACATAAATGGTGGCTATACAGCCAATGGGACAGCACACATCTAACCTTGAAAATAAGCAAAATATGGAGCAGCCATCTAACCAACTTGGATTCTGCATATTGTAAGTGGTGCTGTGTAAATTGATGTGTTGAGAGTTGTAATGCAATCTTATATGCCCTGTTTGATTTAGAGCAGTGTTTTTCAAACTTGACAACTTTAAGATGTGTATCCTGGCTGGGGAATTCTGGGAATTGAAGTTCTCACATTTTAAAGTTGTCAAGTTTGAAAAGCACTGATGTAGAATAATGCAGAATTAAAACAAGGCAATTAGCTTGCCTCTAGGATAGCAGGAAATGTAACAGGTTGATATAGTAATGTATAGTACTAGTAATGTAATCGTGTTTATTAAAAAAAAACAATTTATAAAAAATGAAGGGAATAATTTCAAATGTTTCTGCGATAAAAAGAACATGAACCTTTTAAATTGGTCAACCAGAAATCTGAAAGTAAAGGAATGCAGAATTCTTTTCAAATTTTAGAAGAATTTATCGTCTCAATAAGGTCTGCACATTCCAAAGTATAATGAAGTATATTGTAACCTTTAATTAATAAGGCCTCCATTGCAACTTCTCTATGAAGTAATGGTTATCATTTCATTTTACACTTGAGTAAACAAAATAATTGCACATTTCCAAGAACTATTACGCTTTAGGGTCTATTTTCATGCAATGGAAAAGAGTTATGCTGGCGAAACAGGAGAAAACCCTTAGAAAAATTCACCCTAAAGGAGAATGAAATCTAAAGGCAAATTGAATATATAATCATATTCCACCAAAGAAAGAAAGAAAGAAAGAAAGAAAGAAAGAAAGAAAGAAAGAAAGGAAGGAAGGAAGGAAGGAAGGAAGGAAGGAAGGAAGGAAGGAAGGAAGGAAGGAAGGAAGGAAGGAAGGAAAGAATGCTCTTTTTTCCCAAAAGAAACCCTCAGTTATGATAATCAATAGAAGAGGTGGTATTCAGCAAGTTCTGACCAGTTCTGGAGAACCGGTAGCAGAAATTTTGAGTAGTTCAGAGAACCGGCAAATACCATCCTATGAGATCTTGACAAAGAATATGCTATTAAGACAAAAGGAAGAACTGGCAGACCTATTGAAAATTCAGGTCACGAATAAGATCAAGTACTTGGGGATATATTTGACAGCAAGATGTAGTACATTAAAAGAGAATAATTATTTCAAACTTAAACAGCAGTTAGTGCTAGATCTGGCAAAATTTACAACTGTCACTAATAGGAAGAATTTCAACAATCAAGATGAATATATTACCCAGAATTTTATATTTGTTTCAAACAATTCCAATTAGGCTTGGAAAAGATTACTTTGAAGATTTAAATAAAATTGTGTTCAAATATATATGACAAGGTAAGAAAGTGAGAATGAAGTTAAAACTTTTGCAAGATGCCAGAATTAGATGATTTGGTTTGCCTAATTGGGAGTTATACTACCAAGCTACAAGTTTGGTGTGGGTTAAGGAATGGATAACACTAAGAAATACTAGATTGTTGACATTAGAAGGACATGATTTGTTGTTGGGGTGTCATGCTTTTTTATGGTATAAAGGAACTAAAACACAGGGGTATTTTAGAAGACATTATATACGGGAGTCTCTGTGGTTAAACTGGGAGAAGATTAAAAGACAATGATATTTGAAAATTCCAGTCTGGTTATCGACTATTGAAGCATTTTCTTATCCTATAATATACAAAACGGAACAAACAGTTAGATATGGTGAAATATTGAATGAAAAGGGTGAACTCAAATCTATACAAAAGCTAGAGGAACAAGGTATAAAGATGAATTGGTTTTTCATATGCGCAAATACATTCAAGGTATGATAAAGATTCTAAAACGGAAGGTTTCTATGATGAACTGACTGACTTAGATAAGATTTTGACAGGTACTGATGAAAAGGTGATTAAAAAATTGTATGGATATTTATTAGAAATTAAACTAGAAGAAGAACAAGTTAAAGAAACTATGATTGCTGAGGGAAAGAATTTTGGATATGGGATTGATTTAGAGAAATGGCAAAAATTGTGGTCTCAAAATTATAATATGACAATGTTAACAGCATATAAAGAAAATTTGTATAAGATGTTTTACAGGTGGCATTTCCCCCCGACAAGAATAGCAAGAATGTTCAAGAATAAATCCGAAAAATGTTGGAAATGTCATCAGACACCTGGCTCATATTACCATATGTGGCGGACTTGTGCAGATGCTAAAAAATACTGGACTAAAATCCACATGTGGTTGGAAAAAATGACAAAAAAACATATAGACTTGAAACCAGAGATATTTTTATTGGGAATTTTACCTGAAATATATAGTAAAGACTTGAAATACCTGATTGTAAATGTGTTAACAGCGGCTAGGATTATATTTGCTAAAAACTGGAAAAATGAGAAAAAACCAACACAGGCAGAAATCATTAAGAAAATATTGGAATGTCCTGAAATGAGTAGATTGACATTTGAAATTAGAGAACAAGTGGATAAACAATTTTATAAAATTTGGGATCTTTTCTATCAATCGTTGGACAATAAAATACAGTCATGAAATATGTAGACTTTTAGAAAATAATAAATATATAAAGATGTACTTTCTTATTATATCTACAGAAGGATTTTAGGATAGATTTGGGATGATAATACGAACTGTTATAAAATAAACTAAGTAAATTATGATTATCTTGTAAAATATGAATGAATAAAAGTATAGTCAAATGATTGATTAATAATGATACTAAGGTATTTAATTTTTGATTGAAAATATGAGATTATATGCAATGTAATTGTAATTGAAGACTACGAAATGAAAGCACAAAACAATTTGTAAACCAACCTGCACACTGTATGTACACATATGGAAGATAGCTTGATGTTTTTATGTTTTGTTTGTTTATATTTGTTTTTAAAAACCAATAAAATTAAAAAAAAAAAGAAATTGAACTTAGATATTATATACCTTCAGGAAACACATATCCAGAAACATCAAAGTAAATTGTTAGACGCACCAAAGTTAGGAGATTTATACATATCTCTTGCCCATCAAAAAAAGAGGGGGATAGCAATATATATTAGGAAACATTTACAAGCAAAATAGGTATATGCAGATGATGAGGGTAGGATTTTGATGTTAGAAGTTTATAAAAATTATAAGAAAATGTTATTGACATTAATATATGCACTGAACGAGAAACAAGAAAAATTTTATACCAACCTATACAGAAAATTAGTAGAACAGGAATATGAGAACAGATGCCTGCAAGGTGATTTCAATGCAATAGCAAATTTAGGAAAAGACTACAATAACGAAAATCTAGGGGAAAAAAGGACACAAGATGAATGGTTACAGGACATGAAAAAGATAAAACAGAATTACTTTGAACACGCGAATAAGCCATGGCTAGCTTATAGACTTAAGAAAGAAAAAGAAAAAAGAGCAATCCAACAATTGAAGGATGCTGATGGTACACTACAACATCAAACTGAAAAGAAAAAGCATATTGTTAAAAGTTGTTTGAGGAACTATATAGTAGGCAAGACGTACCAGAGGGAAATATCTAACATTACTTAGAAGGAAAAGGGTTACCTGTGATCCTGGAAGAGGATAAAGAAGAGATAAACAGGGAAATAACATTAAGAGAACTGCAAGAAGCAATCATGAAACAGAAAAACAATAAGACACTGGGATCGGATGGTCTCCCTGGGGAACTGTATAAAGTGCTCTAAGGAAAATTAGAAATGCAATTATTAGAACTCTATAATGTGGTACTGATGACAGCAAAATTATCTAAGTCATGGCGGGAGACATATATAACATTGATCCCCAAAGAACATTCAGACCATCAATTAATTCAAAATTATCAGCCCAAATCCCTTTTAAATGTTGATTATAAAATATTTATGTCCATAATGGCAGAAAGATTGAAAAAAACCCATTAATCAGATCATTCATAGCGACCAAAACGGATTCTTACCAAATAGACAAATTAAAAATAATACCAGAATGGTATTGAATATAATAGAATATTATGAAGTAAACCCAGGAAAACAATTGGCAATGGTCTTCCTCGATGCACAAAAGTCATTTGACAATGTTAATTGGCAGTTTATAATACAACAATTAAAAAGCATGCAATTTGGCAATAAATTTATTAAATTGATTT
>BHEV01049481.1:0-20736 GCA_004319985.1 Emydocephalus ijimae | reverse complement strand
CTAGGGCATGCAGGGAAGAACAAAGCAACATGGGTTGCATGGCTTATGGGGGAGGAAAGGGCCCTGATTCCCTTCATTAGCTGCAACTGGGAACATAGGGTTTAAAAAGGGAAGCTGTGCACAGCAAGTTGTTGGGAGGAAATCGTGAATTATCTGGTATCGGCAAGGCTTATCTGTGTTCCTGGTGTCTTCTCAACTGTGTGTGTTTTGGCTGTGCTTTCAAGTCTGTAATTCCTTCTCCTGCCCTGTCTAGTTAATTACTGCAGTGTGTGTTTTTTTTTAATTTTTAGTTACAGTTTGTATGTACTTCTTTTTCGGACTGAATTTCCTCTACTTAAAGACTGTTCTTGGGAGTTTTTTTTTCCTCCAGCTGAAGGTAACCTGGACACTGGGGACAAAGCTGGAGATAATAAAGGGAATCTTCTTGCTTATTTGACTGTGTTGCCTTTGTGCCACGCCCCAGGTCATCACACCTTATTTATATCCTCTGACATTCTTCTTTCTTAACTAGTCCCTCACTTTTGTTCTCAATTCCTTTAGCACCCCAAAGTCTCTCAAACCTCTTTCTCAAGTGCCCCTGTATGCATTGCTTTCATCTCATCCGGTCTCAAAGGAGGCAGTAGTAGATACCATTCTATGTTGACTTCTTCCCTTTACCAAAGAGAAGTAAAGGGACAATCAAAGCTGGGAAGCACTGTCTAGAAATGTTGATATAAGGTTGGCCAACACAGCCAGTGGATGTTGACGAAACCAGCTAAAGCCCATGGAGAGATGACAAATCTTCCAACCAATTCTTCAGGGTGAAATCCTCTCCTTGTTTTTGGTCTCCTGCAGGTAGACTGCAAACTTTCTCAAACAAATAGCCATCTTGCTTCTATCAGTGATGAAATGGAGATGGACACATTAAATGATTGGCTTCTTCCTATTTACATGTCACAACCCATTTGGATCGGACTGTACAACCTCAAAGGAAGGAAGGTCAGTAAGGGCTGTCATGACTGGCAGTGCCCAGCAGGGGGCCAGTAATTAAAGAGGCTGCGGGTTCAGCTGCCAGAAGAGCCTCTCAAAAAAGGCCAGCTGCAAAATGGTACAAATTTATCCCTGGGTTGGAAAGCATATCCCAGAAAGCAGAAACGTCCTTAAAAAAATGCAAATAGTTGTAAACTTGGGCTTAAATGATCTTGGTTGAAAAGGGGTGATGGTAGCCTATAGAGGATGTCAACCTATCCAAGACTGTTGAATAGTCTGAGGTTATAAATGTGATGGGACTATCACATTTATATGTAAGAAAATGGAGGTGGAGGCAAATGATCATCAGCCTAGAGTGACTACATAGCCACAAACGAAATAAACCCAACCCATCTTGAATTCCGTTGACCTTTATCTAGTGCCAAAACAATGCTAACCATTAGTTGAGCAGATTCCTGTGCATAGACATTAGTAGTCAATTGGATTTTTGTATGTGGTCTGGCTCCTTTGTACCTGACATAAACTAAAGATCACTAGATAGGAAAGAAGAATGTTACGCAGTTAGAAATTTCAACTCATCTGTTACACAAGAAACGTGGACAGCTGAAGCTATGATTGAGTGGATAAATAGGCTGTTTGAAGAGGTCCACTTGGGATATGTCTCTGTTCAAGCATAGGAGGTGTAGGAGGAATAAACCGCAAGGAAGTTGCAATCGTTCCATCAGGGTTACTTATTAGCCTGTAAGATAATTTTGAATTAAGCTTTGTTGTTGCTGCCAATGCTTATTGCTGCCACATATTTGGGTTATTAAACTCCTTGCAAACCCTGGAGGGTCATACAAAGTAGGGGTTTCCATGTGGAATTTGCATCTAGTGGTCCTTGGCATTTGGGAAGCCAGATCTGGTTGTTCTACCACTGGGTTTCTCAACCTCAGAAATGTTAAGGCATATGGATTTCAACTCCCAGAATTCTCCAGACAGCTCAACAACTTTAAGATGGATTAACTGCACATGAGGTATCTCAGGGTAGGGAAGGCCATGGAGGGAGGACATTAGTGATGGAACAGGCCACTTGTGAAGACCCAGAGTGTATCAAAAATATAACAAAACCAAAATGTAAATAAAGGTCCTTTAATGCCTTCAACTTGGCTTCACTGTTTAATTGTTCACAGTTGAAAGATTAAACTATTTTCAAAATAACATACCAATGAAAGAAATACAGTTCAAATTCAAAGAGCAGATAACGAAGCAAAAACCAAAAACAAACCGCACTGAAAGAAGTTCCACGACAGACCAGGATAATTAATTACAAACTTCAAGAAGGTAACCAGGTATAGTCCATTGGAAGAATGCCAACCAAAATAATCCTCATCCAGGAATAAAGCACTCATTGGTCTCCAGAGTTTGGTAGCACTGCAGGTCCAAACTCTTATGCAGATCTCACACCTGCAACTCATGAAGAGGATCATGGCCCTCTCCTCCAGGGTAGACCACATTTTCCCCTGATCCTCTCCTCCCTGCATGCCCTAGGATGGATAGGGGATGGGCCTGGGTCCTCTGACTGCTCAGCCGGCCTCTGCCCTTCCCCAGCCTCCTTACCACCTCTGGAGCCATACTTCCACTCCCTGTTGGCTGCTCCTCCTCTCCCTCAGAGTCAGTCTCCACCAGGGGCATGACACCACTGAAATACCTCATGCTCCCCACAATTGCTTTCCCCCCATCCTGCCATGCTGGATCACTTACCATGAAAAGATCTAGCGAACTGTCTCCTCTCCAGCCTCTCTGCCGGGTGAGATCAAGACACTCAGCTTTCAGTCTCAGTCCACAAAATGTTTGGAAGCCAATGGTACATTTTTACGTGGAGAATTCACTACCTAAAAGGATGCCATCAGCTTGCAAACACATCAGCAGGCTGTTATAAAAATCCTTTGCCAGTAAGAGCGAAGGTTGGGAGTGATGTGCTGACCCCTCCCAAGCTTCACACAGGCTGGCAAAGGTTTTTTGCAAAGGGTTGCCAAAGCCTGCAGGGACACAATTTCCCTGCAGCCTTTAGCAAGGAAATGGCAAATGGAGGGAAGGTGTGAAGGACTGAAGCTCTCCCTCCATTTGCAAAGCCTTTTGCCACAGAGCTTATTCAGGCCTCAATTCGCAGAGGCCTAAAGTCACTACTGGGATTCAGCCGGTTCGCACCGGTTCAGATGAACTGGTTGTTAAATTACCCACTCCTTGCTATCAAAGTGGATCCTGGCTGCTGCACTGCAAAGGAGAAAAATGGGCAACGGAGCAGCCGGTGCAAGGGAAGGAGAAGGCCGCTTTCCCTCTTCTTGTTCCTCGTCCTTCTCTCATGCTGGCTGCTCCTTTGCATATTTCTCCATTGCAGCACAGCACCCAGGATCCACTTTGATGGTGCAAGTTGGTGGGCAGTTTAACAACTGGTTCACTCAAAGTCAGTTGGGCCACACCTCCTATGACAGACAACCTGACCCTGGGTGAACTGGTTGTTAAATTACTTGAATCTTACCACTGCCCAAAGTATTGCGAGATAATGGGAGATCAAAAATCTCACTCCTCTTGATTCAGAATGTTTTCCATAGTCTTTGTTGTTTCTAAGTCCATATTTCTTCCAAATGATTCTACTTTCAAAACAAGTTCCTTTTGTGGGCTTAATGTATTTAGAGTTGATTTTCTTCAGAATGTTTTCCATAGTCTTTATGAGTTCATCAAACTTGTTAGAAAAAATGTTCAGCTAAAGATTGAACGTTGCCAAGCAGTCCTTTCTCCCCCCATCCTACCCCAGTGTCAGCTTCCTTATTCTCTCTGTAATCCAATATATTGTCGCTCAATGTAATAGATAAGCAGAACAGAGAATAAGCAAAAAGAACCAGGGAAGATATTTTCTGAATACTTTGATCCAAAAGGTTTTTGCAAGTTGATAAAGTACAATTTCCCTGCAATGAATATTCAATAAAGTATAATTCAAATAGAAGCACTTTCATCATTCAGAGGCAGGTGCCGTGTTTCCTTATGGAAAAGCAGAAGCTGATTAAAAGAATCAGAATTAGAAGAACTTTATTGTCATTGTACAAGTACAACGAAACTGTGGATGCACCCCAGCAACTGTTCGCAATACAATAAAACCAGAGCACTTAAAGATGAAGATTAAAAAAAAATAGAGTACCCGCATCTCCATTTGCAATTTGAGAGTACAATATCTACGAATATACACAAAATATACATCCAACGCTGACTATGACGCTTTGCTGAGTGTAATACACAAGAGATGGATTGTACTGTAATATGTTATTATACATCTGAATGAGTATTGCAATTTCACATCTTTTCACATCTTAATATCTTTTCACATCTTAATAAGGTAGTGACTTTGTATTTATTTGCAGTTCGGATGGCCCAGGGAAAGAAACTATTTGTTAGTCTAGTGGTATGGGATTTTATTGACCTAAAGCGCCTTCCAGACTGATGAGTGGAGCGTGGTCCTGTCCATGTTTCCTGAAGTCCATAATCAGTTCTTTGGTTTTATGGACATTCAGTGACAGATTGTTCTGTGAACACCAGACAGACACGTTCTCTACTTCTGCCCTATATGCCGTCTCATCCTCTTCGGAGATGAGACCAATCACATTCATGTCATCCCCAAACTTTATCGGGGGTACCTCGGCGGCAAGCGCAGCAGGAATCGCGAGCGATCGCGAATTCCTGCTGCCACCGAAGCCACGCGAAACCGGAAGCCTCATGTCGTCCCCAAACTTTATGATGGTGTTTGTTGCGTGGCTTGATGAGCAGTCAAAGATGTACAAGGCATATAGCAGGGGGCTCAAGGCACAACCCTGGGGGGAACCAGTATTGAATGTAATAATGGAAGAAAGGTAGGGGCCAAGTCTAACAGACTGTCGTCTGTTTGTCAAAAAGCAGCCAAATAGATCAAACAAGGGTAAGTAGAAAAAAATAGATAAAATCCAGCAGGTGGTTGAAATAAATCAGCACCAGCCGATTAACATTTAAAGCAGTGGTGGGATTCAAAAAGTTTTACTACCAGTTCTCTGGGTGTGGCTTGGTGGGCATGGCAAGGGAAGGATACTGCAAAATCCCCCTTCCCTTCCCTTCCCTTCCCTTCCCTCCCCACCCCACTAACCTGCTTTCCAGCTCCGTTCTCCTGTGCAGGGCAACCAAAGAAGACCTAGCTGATCATCTGGGACTCAATGGGAGGCAGAGAAGAGATGGGGTTGGCGGGCCCAGTCAGAGGGGGTATTGGCCAGTTATTTGAACTACTAAAAATTTCCATTATCGGTTCTCCAGAACTGGTCACAACCGGCTGAATACCACCTCTGATTTAAAGATAGAAAACAAAACAAACATTTAGAAGATGATAGTTAAAAAGCTCAGGCTTGTTTACAAGAAAGTTAGACTGATAGGAAGAGATGTTAAAAAAAAAAAGACTTTCCAGATGCTCCCATAGGGAGCTGCAATCTTCAAGGTTGCCCCTTCCAGGTGGCTCCACAGCCATCCAAAAGTCATCTTAGTTCATTCCTTAGTGCCCCATTCAATTCCAGGGAGCAAGACTGCCAGAGAACCAGCTCTGGCAGCAAAAACAGCAGATCATGGGGAGGAGAAGGAATTCTTCCTACCCAGTAGCAGCCATGTTGGGCAGGAGACTGCCCGAAAGCTAGAAAGCCCAGAAAGCTCCCCAACCATTCCCTTGATGCTGGTGGGCCAGAAAGGCAGCTGAAGGCACAGCAATTTTCTCTCCACCTTTGTTCTTTGCAGCGACGTTGGCGATGGACAGATATATCTACATCAAAATACACAAACTGGAACACGCCAGAAGTTGCCAATAATAATAACAAAAAGGATTGTGTCATGATGGCCTACAGTAAAGGTAAGGCCACCTTTCCAAGAAGTGAAAGAGCTCGGGTCTTACGGACATGTGTCCATGCCCCCTCCCGGAATTCTTTACCATTCTCTGGTCCTGGAGCAAAAAACAGGTGAGTGCAGAAATTCCTAAACATTCGGAGTGGGCTGGTTCAGAAAAGGACATTTTAAAGGAAAGGAATCATGTGGGATGGTGATTAATTTTGAAGTGGGATCAGCACCTATCAAGATCCCATCTAAGCGGTGCCCCTGGGCCAGAGAGAAAAATGTTTTTCTCAGATTTTTTTCTTATCTGTTCTCATTCAATCTGATGGAAGAGAATTAGTTTTCTCTAAAGAGAAGTAAAATCCCACGATTTTGTCCCAGATGGAAGGCAGGCATCTGACCTTTTTCTAAAAGAGTCCAAGTAGGTAAGAGTTAGGGTCAATGTTCTGTTCTCTAGTGCATCATCTTCTCCCACCTTCTGCCCAAAGGAAGATCTCTGGAGGAAATCTCTACTTTTCAGGAGCAGGAGAATCCTCCGAGCTAAGGGGGTGTGATGACCCGTAGTCTCTCCAAATAACCCAAAACCCAAAATATATATTAAAGTCCGGTAAGGCCTTCAACTTAACTTCACTGTTTTATTAGGCACAGTTTAAAGTCACAAAAGTAAATAAGGAGGCAAACAGAAAACCAAAACAAACCACATTGATGAGATTTCCGAAGCAAGCCAAGATAACTAATCATAAACTCCAGGAAAATAACCAAAAAAAGTCTATGGGAAGAACGCCAACAAAGATAAACCTCTTTCAAGGTGAACATTAAATTGACTCCTGCAAATTCTAACTGCGCAGTTGCAAACTTATATCCATAGTTCCCACCTGCAAGCCACGAGGAGGATCATGGTAATCGCCTCTTGAGTAGACCTCACTTTTCCCTGATCCTCTCCTCCTTGCATGTCCTAGGATGGAGAGGGGATGGGCTTGGATCTTCCTCTGACTGATCAGCCGGCCTCTGCCCTTCCCCAGCCTCCTCCACCACCTCTGGAACCACACTCCCACTCCCTGTTGGCTGTTCCTCCTCTTGCTCAGAGTCAGGCTCCACCAGGGGCATGACAGGGGGAGTCCCAATTTTGAGAAATATTGGAAGAATGTATCCCTTTTGGGGAACCAATCTTCTAGTTTCATTTCAGGAAAAGGGTGCTCTTTCATGAGTCAAAAGGGAAGGGAGTGAGCTCTTCCATCTGACGCAAATGCAAATACCTGCTTTTTATTTGTAATATTTTGTCCAGATGTGTCAGTATTTTTCATTCCAGGATTGGTTTGGGATGGCTGAGGAAAAGGAGAGGTGCGAGGCAGGGAGCATGGCATGGCTTGGCAAGGCATGTCTTGGTTTGATATGGCTTGTGGACCTGGCCTGGCAGCCTTCAGGGTAAACTTCACGCCCAAAAGGAGCATACCTTCAGGCTGACCCTGAATTGAGGGTGAAAGTCTTGCAGATATAGGCAAGAGGGATGTCGTCTCCAGTGGTGGGATTCAAATTGTTTTACCTCTGGTTCAATGAGCATGGCTTGGTGGGCGCGCTCACTTGCATGCACAGGTGCACAGAGGGTTTCCTACTGACTTTCTCCTGCCATCCTGCACTCTCCCTGTGCGTTCAACAGCTGACGCGCAGCAATCCGCTGTGCCGTGCAAAGCAGCTAAGCTTCAAAAGCAGGAAATAGAGGCCAGTATTACCGGGGCGGTAATAGTACAGTGGCTACTGGTATGCTACTGGTTGAGCCCGGTTCTGCCGAGCCAGTCGTGGCGATGAGCAGCAGAGACCAAACCGGTTCTCTCTGCCACTCTGCTGTTGGGCCCACCTGCCCACCTGGGCTCCCAGACTCACCTTTTTCCTCTGCTTTTGAAGTATAGCTGCTTTGCACAACACAGAAGGGGGCTGCGCGGCAGCTGCTGAAGTGACCGGGAGAGGGCAGACTTCCAGGAGGTGAGTTGGAACGCCTTTGCGCCTGCACAAAGTGTGTGTTTGGCATGCGTCTGCACGCAAAGTGTCTGCAGGTGTGCAAAGCATGCCTACCAAGCCACACCCACCAAACCAGTGGTAAAAGTTTTTGAATCCCACCACTGGCCCAGCAGCTGATCGTCGGAGTGAACCGGTTTTCTCCCAGATGATCCTCAGAGCTACCGATTCTGTCGAACCGGGTCAAACCAGTAGAATACCACCCTTGGATGTCTCCATGCTTCGACGCTGATACTGGGGAAACTGGGGAATTGGAGGGAGGGACTGGTCCTGTACCAGACAAGATGAGGTGAAGCCTGATGAGTTGTAGTGAACCTCTCCCACTTTCTGGTCATACTGATAACTATCAATTCCCAGTCACCATTTTAGTCTGTAGTGCTTTAACACAAACGTTAAAAGGCCCCATCCTGGATGAAACAGTCAGAAAATATGACAAAACTTCAGAATACCAGAAGAGCTGAAGGCAGAAACAAGTTTTCAATATTTTTTTTAAATCAACCAGAGATGAAGAGGGGTATCCAACTCACCCGTTCTTCTTAGAAAAATGCAAATAAGTATTGCAGCTGGCTTCAATTCTAAATTGGGCTTCATACGAAAGCAAGAGGCCCGCTCCTTGAATAAACACATTTCTAGGGAAATGTGGAAGCTGCATTTTCCATTTCACTAGGTTTCCACCATTTGGGAAGTAAGTAGGAAAGAACAATTAGGAAAGGCTGACCAACTCTCCCTCTTCTTCTAGGTGCCCTGAAGTGGTTTGCTGAAAATTGTTCCCTTCCATTCAACTATTTGTGTCAAATTTGACCCTGAAGCACTGCAGCTGTTCTTCCAAGGGCAAATGAATTGTATTTTTTTCCTTCCATGGTGGACTAGGGCCTCCAGTTCAACCCAGCCCATGCTTGCAGTTTCGTTGTATATCTGATTGGACTTTCTCTTGGCTGTGACACCAATGAATAAACACCCTCCCAAATAACACTCCTGACTCCAAGTTTGCCTCTTTAGAGAAGGTGTTTCAAGCAGGTAGACATCTTAGGCATCTGCCTTGGTCTTTTCCTCAAGGAAATCAAGTCCAGACATTGTTCTGATGGGAGTTAGGCTCTGGTGGGTGGGGACCTTGTTCTTCAGAAGATTGGGGCTGAATACAAGGAACACACAAGCTACAACTGGGAGGCAGAAATGGCATCTGATTCAGTATTTCTCAGCATCTTCAACTTTAAGCATGTTTTGCTTGAAATTGGAAGTAAATGCCAGAAATAGAAAAAAATGCCAAAAAATTGTGGGATGTTGCAAAGTAAGCTGGTCAAAGTGAGCTGGTTACCAAACAACCAAAATGCAATCACATGGAGGGGTGGAGGAAGAGGTACAACCATTGTAATTTTGAAATCAGATCGTAAGTAGCATCAGTTTAAAGGAATCTGTCATAAGTACAAGTGGTTACAAAGCAACCAGTAACAAATCAAGGACTACCTGTAGTTTCAGAGAGATATATCCTTCCTTCCTTCCTTCCTTCCTTCCTTCCTTCCTTCCTTCCTTCCTTCCTTCCTTCCTTCCTTCCTTCCTTCCTTTGAACGGACACAATTCCAATTTTCAAAAAGAAAGAAATGGATCCAGAAAACTATGGATCGGTCAGCCTGACATCAGTACCTGGGAAGATCCTAGAAAAGATAAGCAACTGATCTGTGAACACCTATAAACAAGCAAAGCTATGATTAGAAGCCCACATGTATTGTCAAGAACAGATCATGCCAGACAAACCATATTGCATTCTTGACAAAGTGACTAAATTCACGGACTGGAAAGTTTTTGGGGTTTGGGGAAGAAACCAGAGTCAGGTAGAGTATTCCAGACATTGACCACTCTGTTGCTGAAGTCGTATTTCCTGCAATCAAGTTTGGTGCGATTAACCTTGAGTTTGTATCTATTGTGTACTCTTGTATTGTTATGGTTGAAGCTGAAGTATTAATTGACAGGTAGGATATTGCAATATATGATTTTATATACTATGCTTAGATCGGACCGAAAGTGGCATAGTTCTAGGTTTTCTAGGTCTAGAATTTTGGGTTTGGTGGCATAAGGTATTCTGCAACTAGTAGAGGAGCAGAGAACTCTTCTTGTGAAATATTTCTGGACTTTCTCAACAGTGTTAATATCAGATACGTAATGTGAGTTCCAGACTGATTAGCTGTATTCGAGTATTGGTCTAGCAAATGTTTTGTATGCTCTAGTTAGTAGTGTGATATTACCAGAGAAAAAGCTACGTAGGATTAGGTTAACAACTCTTAATGCCTTTGTGGCTATGTAGTTACAGTGGGCTCTAGCACTTAGATCATTAGAGATGAGTACTCCAAGGTCCTTGACAGAGTTTGGATCATCAACAAGGTCTTGCCTATTCAGCTTGTATTTTATTTTCTGATTTTTTTTGCCAATATGTAGGACAGAGCATTTATTTGTTGAGATTTGAAGATGCATTTGTTTGAACATTCTGATACAGAGTTGAGGTCTTTTTTAAGGGTAGCAGTATTGTCTGTGGTGTTGAATCGCTTTACATCGTCAACGAAGAGAATGTAGTTGCTCTCAATTTGATCTTGAAGGCATGAGACACATTCCCCTTTCCTTCCCTCTTATACCAAAGAAAGTCAATGGCAGAGCCATCTTGAGAATATCTTTTTTATGCCATCTTGTTTTCCTGAAATAAGCTCATGTCTTCATCAATGACTTGGACAAGGGGGTAGATGGGGAACTCATCAAATTTGCATATGACACCAAGCTGGCAGAAATAGCCAACCCTCCAGAAGATAGGCTTAAGTTATAGAAGGATCTGGACAGACTTGAACATTGGGCGCTAACTAACAAAATGAAATTCAATGGTGAAAAAAGGAAGATTCTACATGTAGGCAAGAGAAATAAAATGCATAGGAACAATATATGTGGTACCTTGCTCAATAGTAATGAGAGGGAACTTGGAGTCCTAGTGGACAACCATTTAAATATGAGCCAGCTGTGTGCAGCAGCTGCCAAAAAAGCCAACAGAGTTCTAGGCTGCATAAAGAGAAGGATTGAATCAAGATCAGGTGAAGTGTTACTTCCACTTTACAAGGCCTTGGTAAGGTCACACTTGGAATACTGCATTCAGTTTTGGTCGCTACAATGCAAAAAAGATGTGGAGACCATAGAAAGAGTGCAGAGAAGAGCAAGAAAGAGGATTAGGGGACTGGAGGCTAAAGCATATGAAGAACGGTTGCAGGGATGTCTAGTTCAGTGAAAAGAAGGAGTAGAGGCAGTGGTTGTTTATAAATAATATATCAACCGGTTCTCTGCCCTAATGATTTCTTCCAACAACCAGTTTACCAAACTGCTCAGAAAGTTAACAACCGGTTCTCCTGAAGTGGTGCGAACTGGCTGAATCCCACCACTGAGTAGAGGAGACATGATAGCAGTCTTCCAATATCTGAGGGGTTGCCCCAAAGAAGAGGGAGTCAAGCCACTCTCCAAAGCACCTGAAGGCAGGACAAGAAACAATGGGCAGAAACTAACCAGGAGGGAAGCAACTTAGAACTAAAGAGAAATTTCCTGACAGAACAATTCATCAGTGGAACAACTTGCCTCCAAAAGTTGTAAATGCTCTAACACTGGATGTTTTTAAAAAGATGTTGGATAACCATTTGTCTGAAGTGGTGTAGGGTTTCCTGCCTAGACAGTGGGTTGGACTAGAAGACCTCCAAGGGTCCTTCCAACTCTGTTATTCTATTCTATTTACTAACAATTGTTGAATATTGTCTTCTCGGCCATCTCTTCTATAGCTTTTGCAGATGGCCCCATCGTGTTTTCCCCCTGGTTAGTTATAGACAACTCTGGATTAGTTCAAAGTGCTCTACGTGAGGTCAGAGTTAACCATTGAAGACCATCTGGAGCCTTCAACTGGTCCAGTATGCAGCAGCATGCACAGTAATGAGGCAGGGGTGGGCTTCCAAAAATTTAGCAACCGGTTCTCTGCCTGGTTGCTGGGTGGGCGTGACCATGGTAAGTGTCACCATGGTGGGCGTGGCCTAGTCAGTCTCCTGCACCATGATGCAGAGGGTGTTTTCACTCTCCCTGGGCTTCAGAGGCTTTCCTCTGATTTAAGTATAGTATACAAAATCATACATTGCAATATCCTACTTGTCAATGAATACTTCAGCTTCAACCATAACAACACAAGAGCACACAATAGATACAAACTCAAGGTTAACCGCACCAAACTTGATTGCAGGAAAGACGACTTCAGCAACAGAGTGGTCAATGTCTGGAACACTCTATCTGACTCTGATTTCTTCCCCAAACCCCAAAAACTTTAACCTTAGACTGTCTACTATGGACCTCACCCCCTTCCTAAGAAAGCTGTAGGGGGCGTGCATAAGCGTACCAACATCCCTACTGTCCCTGTCCTATTGTTTCTTTTATTTTTATTATATGTATCCATGTATTCATAACTGTTTTTACTTATACATTATCTTGTGAGCAATTGTCAAGAATAAATAAATAAATAAGATAAATCAATAAATAAAATAGATAGAGGTAGATAGGCACAGACACAAACACAAACACATACATAGAGAGAGGAAGGAGGAAGAAGGAGGGAGGAAGAGAAGGAAGGAGGGAGGGAGAGAAGGAAGGAGGGAGGGAGGATTTGCCAGCATGGTTGAAATGTAAAGGTTTTACTAAATGTGCTTCACTTTAGCGTTCCATAAGTTGAACTGCCTTCCTACCATTTTAACAAGATCACCACTTGGTTGTCCTTTCCTCCAAACTCTTCTGGAGCCCTTTCCTTTTACTCATCATTCTGATTCATTTAGCACCATTTGCAAATCTGTCCAACTCAGTGTCAAGTTAATTTAAGTCAAAATCATTTATGAGCAAGGTGGAAAATGCCTGTGTCATCATAGACATGTTGGCCTATGGAATTTTAATCTTTGAATGGACTGCACACTGAGGACCTTAATTTTCAACATCCCTGACCACAGTCGAACGAGAGCGCATTGTCTTTTAATCTGGGGTGATATGCTATTATTATGTTAATGGTAACCAATACACAGGAGTGGATATAGAAACTATTAAACATATTGTGTAAAGATTTCCCACCACATTCATTCTCTGGTTTCTTAGAAAATCTGCATGGAGCAATGCCAGAGGCGATCTCCTGGATAGCTGAAGTGGACTTCCATCCCCATAGAAGTTTTATATACAGTTACATGGATTGTGTGACTATGTTTACTTCTCTTAAATCATCATAGATGTGTAAGGAAAACAACATCTTTTTGTATGACTGGACCTTTTCAGCATTCAATTCTGTGGGATGCAGAGTGTCCAGGTGGCCTTCTTGGTCTTAGACAAGCCAACAAGTCCCCTCTTGTCTGAGCAGTTGTTAAGTCATGTCTGACTCTTCACAACCCGTGGACCACAGCATGCCAGGTTTCCGTTATCTACCATATCCCAGAGTTTTCCTTTTCATTGCATTGATGCCATTATCTAACCCTCTCATTCTCTGCTGTCCCTTCTCCTGTGCCTTCCATTTCCCCAACATCAGGTCTTTTCCAAGGAGCCCTCTCTTCTCATTAAGTGGCCAAAGTATTTGAGCTTCAGCTTTGTTATGTTCTGCGCATGGGCACTAAGAATGGAGACGAGCCGGTGAAACGGTGAACTTCAAAACTCTTTATTAACATGGTGTAACAGCTCAGCTCAATGGCTGCAACGGCCCCCTTTATATAGGCAAGCCATTGAGCATTCAACCAATGAAAACCAGGGAGCGCTAGCTCCGTTAACCAATGAGAGAGGCTCGTTAATAGCCAATCAGATTCACCAGAACGGACCAATCTGATGTTGCTATTAACGGCCAATCAGAAGTGCAGGGCCAGAACCCTGCACTTAACTTCAAGCTTTTAATAACCTTTATTAACACATTTATTCATTCACAACACCCCTTCCCCCTGGGTTCCGTTTAAGGGGTGCGGTTACATAGTCCTTGAGGTATGCAGGTTGTTTTGTTAGTCTATTTGATTTTCATTGTGCACCTGGTATTTGGCTACAGTATTGTTGAGGAAGGACGTTGTCTGGTGAAAAGGGTGCCTCTAGTTCTGTATTCGAATTTTCGTTGTTGCTATCGTTTTCAGCATCTCCTTGAGGCGAGCTCACCCCCATCCTCGATCCTTCTTCCCTTGTTGCCACTGCACTGTCACTTCTTTCGTTAAAGCTTTCTGCTATTTCAAGGTCATCTTCCTCCATATCTCCTCCCCCCTCAGTTGGGAAATCAGGGGAGTCGGAGATCCCTGACCATAGCCTTGAACACAGCTGTATAATTGCAAATGCAAATTATATGGCGTTTCCATATTCTACCGTCGCGACATTTCACGCAGTACGATCTGGGGCCGGTTACTTGGACCACCGTTGCCTCGACCCACAACGGATCGCCCAAAAAGTTCCTAGCAAAAACCAAGTCGCCTACCTGGAAGTTACGGCAACACCCGCTGGATCCGTGTGTTTTCTCAGGTTCATACCATGGGTGCAGACGGTTGAGTTGGGAGCGCAGCTTCCGCCCCATTAATAACTCAGCGGGAGTTTTGTTGGTGACGCTGTGCGGAGTGATATGCTGCAAAAGGAGTGTCCGGTTAATCTTGTCTTCGATATTGCCACAGTCCATTTTATGCAAAGTTTTCTTGATGAATTGTACCATGCGCTCGGCCCTTCCGTTGGCCGCAGGATGCACCAGCGAAGTCAGCGCATGGCGAATACCCCGGTCCGCCAGGTACTGTTCAAAGGATAGCGCGGTAAATTGGGGCCCATTGTCGGATACCAGAACGTCTGGTAATCCGTGTGTTGTAAATAGTCTGTCTAGTTTCCTGATGACCGCTTCGGTTGTATTCCTCATCTCATGGATTTCCAGCCAGTTCGAGTAGGCATCCACTGTTATCAGGAATGTGTGGCCTTTGGTGGGTCCCGCAAAGTCCAGATGAATACGGGACCATGGTCCCCTCGGTGTTTCCCATTCTGTTGGGGTTGCTTTCGGTGGGGCGTTGCTTACTTCCTGGCATTTGTGACAAGCTTTTACCCATGTCTCGATCTGCTTATCGATGCCGAGCCACCACGCGTAGCTACGTGCGAGGGCTTTCATGCGCACGATGCCGGGGTGGCCATCGTGCAAGGTTCTTAGCACCGCTCGTCGTAGCCGCTCTGGGACAACGACTCTATCACCCCAGATAATGCAGCCCTTCTGGGAAAACAGTTCCGTTTGTCGATTCTTGAATGGGGTGTAGTCGTCAGGTATTTGGTCCAATGGCCATCCGCGCTCGACCCAACTGCGGACTCCTGCTAAGATGGGGTCGCGTTTCATTTCGATCGCGATATCTTGGGCTGTTAATGGCGCTGTTCTCAGTGTCTCAATCTGCAACGTTGTCACTGTCGGAGCGGGGTCATCAATGGTCTCCGGAAGTGGTGCACGGCTCAATGCGTCGGCGTGGGGAATGGCCTTCCCCGGGCGGTGTTGCAACTTATAATTATAGGCAGCCAAGAATTCTGACCAGCGAGTCATTCTGGGGGATAATATATAAGGGGTTGGCCTATCTCCCGCTATTATTCCCAGCAAAGGTTTGTGGTCAGTCACTATAGTAAAGGCTCGGCCGTACACATATTCATGAAATCTCTTGACAGCAGACACAATAGCAAGGGCTTCTTTATCAATTTGACTGTAATTACGTTCTGCCTTTGAAAGCGTCTTAGAGAAATAGGCAACAGGGGCTTCACTACCATTTGGCAAAACGTGGCTCAAAATGGCGCCCACTCCAAAAGGCGATGCATCACATGTGATCGTTAAAGGCAAAGTCTTGTTGTACNTTTGTGTGGCAGGAAAACGTTATAAAAATTGATAAGGCCTAGAAATGCCTGAAGGTCGGCCTTATTTTGGGGTTTTGGGGCATTTTTGATTGCCCTAAGTTTGCTGTCGGTGGGGTGAATGCCATGACTATCAATTAAATATCCTAAAAATTCTACACGATCCATGCACAGCTTACACTTGTTTTTCTTAACCTTAAGACCTGCGTCTTTGAATCTCTGGAGAACCAACCTCAGGCGATCCCACAATATTTGTGGAATCGGGGCAGCGATTAACACATCATCAAAATATGGGACAATGCCTTTTATCCCTTGTAATAGTCTTTCCATCAAACTTTGGAAAATTCCCGGGGCTACGCTTACTCCAAATTGGAGTTGGTTACATTTAAACGCACCTCGGTGCGCAACGATCGTTTGGGCCTCTGCCATTTTTTTGTCTACCGGAAGTTGTTGGTATGCCTGTGCTAAGTCTAGTTTAGCAAAGACTTTTCCGCCCCCCAGGGAATGGAGGAGGTGCTGCACCACCGGTACCGGATATGCGTTTTGTTGAAGGGCGTGGATCAGGGTGGCTCGGTAGTCCCCACAAATTCTTATCGATCCGTCCGGCTTGATGGGTGTCATGATTGGGGTTTCCCAGGGAGAGTGATCGGTTGGCTCTAACACACCCTGGGCTATTAATTTATCAAGCTGCTCGTCAATCTTTGGTTTAAGGGCAAATGGAACTCGACGAGGCTTAAGGCGGATGGGAGCTATTTAGGGGTTGAGGTTAAATGATATCGGGGTCCCCTTGTACTCGCCTAGTTTTTCTGCAAAGACGTCCTTGAATTCTTGGACGAGGTCCTCTTCCCAGTCGCTGCTGCCGATTCGGTGAATGCCGGGTACTTCAATTCCAAGTGGAGCGAGCCATTGGAGCCTAACAGACTAGGCCGATCCTTGTCGATTACAGTCAGGGGCAGGAATGCTGTACGGTTCTTAAACGATACCCGGACTCGGCTGGATCCAACGACTGGATTTCGATTTCCTTGATAGTCTTTGAGTATAAGTCTTTGGAATCTGAGGTCTTGCTGCCAGACAGTAGGGATGAGCTGCTTGAGGGTCTTCCAGGAAACCATCGAGAGAGACGATCCTGAATCGACTTCCATCAGGCAAGGCTGGTTTTCGATAGCCACTTTCACTTGGATCTTCTGGGCATCAAGAGATGAGGCGTGACCGATTGTGGTAGTTTGGTGAGTCTCTTCTCGCTTCGTTGGGTGGTTTAGGGGTTTGTTTCTGTAGGAGTGGTTGTTCCATTGGTGGTTCACGGGTTCTCGCCTTACAGGACGGCTTCCTGTCGGTTGGCGATAGTTAGCTTCTCTTGAGGGTTGGCTGGGTCCTGGCTTGCTTCTACAGACCCATCCGATATGGCCTCTTTTCCCACACACATGGCAGAGCGCGTTGAGGAATTTGCATTCTGATCAGGGGTGGTTTGTCCTACAACCAGCGCATTGGTGCTGAGATCTCTGGCGTTGGTCTCGTTCGGACCGAAGTCGATGGACCTCTTCTTCGTCGCTGGCTGATGACGAATCGAGGTCCTCGTGGTGGGCCGTTAAGAGTTTCCCTTCTGAATGAGGTGAAATTTCACGGGCCAGTTGTCGGAGCAGGGCGTGGGTGCGGCGCATTCGGCAGCCGACTTCCTGGTTGCTTCTGCTGCAGTAGCTTCAGTAATGGCATCTGCAAGGCTGATGTTGCCTTTCACCATCAGCTTGCTTTGGACATGAAGTGCATCTAGTCCCAGAACTATTCTGTCTCTTAAGGCTTCTTCGAGGTCGGCAAACCCGCATAGGCCTCCCAGATTCCGGAGATCCGCTATGAAATCAGCAACACTTTCGCCCTTCTGCTGACTTCTCTGATAAAATTCATGCCTTCTAATGAGCGTTGGCACGATTGGTGCATAGTGGGCCCTTAGTAGGGGTTTGAGGACGTCCCAGTCCACAGACTTTACTTCTGCCGGTTTCGCTAGTGCCTTGGCCATCTTGAATACGGTCGGCCCGCAATGAGTTAGGAATACCGCCTGTTTCTTCCTGGTAGTGGCATCCTTCAAATTGTTGGTCTCCAGAAACATCTGGAAATGATCCATATATGAATCCCAGTCCTCTTGCCCTGGGTCGAATGGAGCGGGTGGTATAACGCCACCGGACATGGTTCAGCCATTGTGCGTTTCAGCCACGTGCTCAGTTATTGTTCTTCGTCGTTCAGTCAGCTCTGACGTCTCCACATCCCATCCTCGTCGCCAGTGTTATGTTCTGCGCATGGGCGCTAAGAATGGAGACGAGCCGGTGAAACGGTGAACTTCAAAACTCTTTATTAACATGGTGTAACAGCTCACCTCAATGGCTGCAATGGCCCCCTTTATATAGGCAAGCCATTGAACATTCAACCAATGAAAACCAGGGAGCGCTAGCTCCATTAACAAATGAGAGAGGCTCGTTAACAGCCAATCATATGTACCTGAATGGACCAATCTGATGTCGCTATTAACGGCCAATCAGAAGTGCAGGGCCAGAACCCTGCACTTAACTTCAAGGTTTTAATAATCTTTATTAACACATTTATTCATTCACAACAAGCTTCATCATCCGTCCTTCCAAAGAACAGTCAGGGTTGGTTTCCACGAGGATTGACTGATTGTATCTCCTTGTAGTCCAAGGGATTTTCAAGAGTCTTTTCCAGCACCACAACTTGAAAATAATAACATTTACACTTATGTACCACTTCAGCCCTCTCTAAGTAGTTTAAGACCCATGGTGGTGAGAGTGTGGTACTGCAGGCCACTTCTGCTGACTATCGGCTGCCTGCAATTTGGCAGTTCAAATCCCACTAGGCTTAAGGTTGACTCTGCCTTCTGAGGTTGGTAAAATGAGGACCTGGATTGTTGGGGGCAAGAGGCTGACTCTGTAAAACTGCTTAGAGAGGGCTGTAAAGCACTATAAAGCAGTATATAAGTCTAAGTGCAATTGCTATTATAGAGTCAGCACCTTGCCCCCAACAACCTGGAAGGATGGAAGGCAGAGTCAACCTCAAGCCGGCCAGGATCTAATTGTCAAACAGGTGGCAGTCGGCAGTCAGCAGAATTAGCTTACAATACTGCATTCTAACCATTGTGTCACCACAGCTCTTAATAGCCATCAATTCTTTGGTGCTCAGCCTTCCTTATAGTCCAACTCACACAGCCATACATTGTTACTGGGAAGAGCTTTCTCTATATGGACCTTTGTCAACAAGGTAATGTCTCTGCTTTTTAACATGACGTCTTGGATTCTCATAGCTTTCTTCCTAAGGCACAAGCATCTCTTAATCTCATGGCTGTAATCACTGTCTGTGGTGGTCTTGGAGCCCAAGCAAATAAAATCTGTCACAGCTTCCATTTCTTCTTCTTTTCACCAGGAAGTCATGGGATCGGATGCCATCATCTTATTTTTTTTTCCTCCAATGCTGAGTTTCAAGCCAACTTTTACACTCTCGCTCTCATCCAGAGGCTCTTTAGTTCTTCTTCAGTTTCTACCATTAGACTTGTCTGAACTAGCGGCTTCTTTTCCAGGAAAGATTTTCCAAGACAAAGGGGCTCTTGATGGATATTTAGCAGAACAGATGGTCAATCTGCAACTCAATGTTCACTGCAGGACTACAATGTGCTACCCACTGAAGCCAGAAAATGACCAAGGAGATATATTCCTGTTTAGGTACATAAACGTTGTTGTTCGTGAGACAATCACAAATTAGTGGATCAGAAATAATGGGTACAAATTGTGGCTTCTGAGATTTCACTGAACTGTAAAGGAAAACTTCCTGAAGTTAAGATATGCAACAGCAATAGAATCATCTCCCCCAAGGAGGCTGTTCTGGGTGTCCCATCACTGGACCTTTTCAAGAAGGAGCTAAACAGCCACTATCCGGAATGGTATAGGGTCTCCTACTTGAGCAGGGGGTTGGACTAGAAGACCTCCAAGGTCCCTTCCAACCTTATGCTTCTATCTTCTATTTAGGTGAACTAAGGAGAAATTTCCTGACAGTGAAAATAATTAATCAATGGAACAGAAGTTGTTCTTCACTGGTGGCTTTAAGAAGCGATTGGACAACAATTTGTCTGAAATGGTATAGAGTTTAGTGCCTGAGCAGAGGTTGGACTGGAAGACCTCAAAGATCCCTTCCTATTGTGTTATATTCTGTTATTCTTCAGATATTGATAGATGGGAGATATTAAGCCTCACTTTTTCATTCCAGAATGAATATTCTTCCCAGATTAGGTTATATTCTGAGAATATCTTTACTGAAAATGCAATTACCAATTAATGAGAGAAGACTACGTTTTCTGAATCTAAAGCTTACTGTGCTTACTGATTACCAAATATTAAACACTGGAACACAACAATTGTGGGTAATTTTCCAATATGCATGGCTTTGGAATATGTCTGAAGGATGGATCAACCTTCGATTTTTATCTATCCTGGAATCATTGCAGTTTAGAAGTTAGTAACCAGGTTGTTAAGTGAATCTGGCTTCCCCACTGACTACCATCTAGCCCAAGGGTTCCCAACTGGGGGTGCAAGACAATATTCCAGGGGCTGTGAAAACTTGGTGTTAAGTACTGGGCATGGGTCGAAATAACTGGAGACAGTCGTTGAACAGTGAACTTCAGCTCTTTATTTGCATCGTGACTTGAATAACAACAATGGTTAACTCTGCCTTATAAAGGCATCTTTTGTATGTGTCAACCAATTACGAACTAGGAACGCTAGCTCTCTTAACCAATAGGAACTCTTAGTTAAGGACCAATCAGGTCCGTTAGAGCTGACCAATCCTGGTCTAGCCGCNAAATAGGACGGTTGTCTTTTAAGTCTTTTAGATTTCCGTTGGACTGGCTGATTGCAATCCTGTTGAGGTAGTTCGTTGTTTAGCAGCGATTCCGCTTCAGGTTCAGAGTTTATCTCTTCCTCGTTTCCTACATTGTCCTCTATTCCCTGAGGTGCAATTTCTTCCTCTTCTTGC